>QLTV01002077.1:90658-151054 GCA_003457575.1 Thermophis baileyi
CTTTCCCCCCCCCCAAAAAAAACCGTGAAAAAAACGGGTTTTTTTCTGAGCTTCAAAATTTCCGGAAATTTTACATCTCTAGTTATGCCCCTTAACTTTCCACTGTTTATAGGCGCTTTCTGGTAGGGCATATGAATCTATTGTAGCTAAGGTTTCTTTAAGAGTATTTTATCATGTTTTACAGGAAAATCCAGTTTCTGTACAGAATTCTTGCTGAACCACCAGTACTTCTTCATTCAGGAAGATAAAGCTGAGGACAACTATTATGCATGACAACATTTCCAAATGAAAGTGGTTTCAAGCTCCTGAAGTCAAATGTCCATGGCAATGAAAAATATATGGATTCTGTCACCAGGTTAAGGGAAATACCTGCAAGAATCTTTCTAGAGATAAGTCTTTGTCTTTTGTCTTATTAAAATACGGTACTCCCAAAGATATAGGTCCCTTGACTACAAACAAAATGGAGGCCTTAGAAGTTGATGACGTTAGTCCAGCCTTGGAGGTGACTGAAGACTTCTTCAGTACCTTTGATGCTAAGCTGGAAAATGTGCAGCCACTGGAAGTTTATGGTGTTCAGGAGATTCCGGAACTGGTTGGATGTGACGCATTTAATAAAATCACAGCCTGTGAAGATTTAAGGAACATTGCTTCTTTAGGGAAGAATAACCTTGTTTGGGCACACTGCAAAAATGGAATTTCAGAAACCAAAGTAGAGACTGCATTTCCTGCCAAAGAACAGTTTAGAGTGCAAAGGGGAATGGTTCCAGATAATCTCTCCTGGGTTGAACACGGAGATGCTTCAACTTTTAATATCTTTAACATTTGCCAGAGGAGGAAGGATCGGCCCCGTTCTGTGAATGATGTTATAGTCCAAAATGAGGAAACTTCCTCTTTCAAGCCAGGTCATAACCGGTCACATTCTGATATTAGTCACATAAATTGGGGTGTCATCTTCAATAATGCCTCTCCACAACAGCTGTCTAATCAGGCGAGCCAGTGCTCTAAACATTCATTTATACCAACTGGATTCAAAAAGGGGAAAGATATTCAAGGGAATACTGGTAAGTGCTAATATTTTGCTCCAACTATCCTTTCTTCTTGTTTGTAGCCATTTCTTTTTGAAAGAAAAACAAACTGTTCAGGACAGGGATGTCCAACCTTGGCAACTTTAAGACTTGTGGACTTCAATTCCCAGAATTCTCCAGCCAGCATGGGGAATTCCACAAGCATGGCTGGCTGGGAAAATCAGGAACTTGAAGTCGACAAGTCCCGATTCTGGGAGTTGAAGTCCACGAGCCTTCCAGTGGCCAAGGTTGGATATTCCTGATTGACGAGTTTACAGCACTGATTTCTGGATTCAGTTTCCAATTCCACTGTATATTCTTTAAATGAAAGAAGCAAGCGATACGAATAAATGTTGAAGGATATGCTGAGAGAGAGAAAGGAAAACTCCTTGTCAAAATCTTATAGTATAAATGATAGTAGATAAGGGTAATTGTGCAAAGCTTTCATACTCAATCCAATAAAAATGCGGACACCACTTCTGTATGGTATCCTAGTTCATGTATATACTTTGTGACATATGAAAATTATTTTTCATTGAATGTTTTTATTTATTAAATTTATATGCTTCCCATCTCACTCTGCAAAGCATCTAAGAGTGAAAAAGGAAATTGTTGGATTGTTTTTTTGTTGTTGTTGTTATTTTCATTCTTAATTTCTTCCAAGTGGCCAAATAGTTAACATTCTGAGAAAATGTTTGCTTTATGCTTGCTTCCAAACTTTCTGTCTTGTTGCTGTTTGGAAATTCTTGCTATTGTAGCAAATTCCTGGTAGTAAAAACTCAGCAGTATTAAACTGAGGGAGCAATGAGTCAAGAAACCTCTCAAATGGTTCATTAATGCATTAAGAAAAAAATACTGCCAATGCATGCTGATTCTACAGTAGATGTGATATTTGATGCCACAGTCCTAATTTCTCTATAATTATATGACACAAAATTTCCTTTAAAATTACTGTGTGTGAGGGGGGCTCCTTTATTTAAAGGTCTTCTCAACTGTTTATTTGTCTAACACCCAAGTTAGCCAATATCTTTGGCTACTAATAGATATGGTTGAGGATTCTGGAGGAATAAATGCCTTTTATTTAATTAAATGTCATGCCATTCAGTCCTAATACCTAAGTAAAACCTCCATGTACCTCTAAATACGTGATGCTCAGATGGGTAAAGAATGAGGAAGTATTATTGCTTGCTTCATCATTCTGGAACAACTACCGTATTTTTCGGACTATAAGACGCACCGGTGTATAAGACGCACCAAGATTTCGAAGAGGTAAGTAAGAAAAAAAAAAGTTTTTGCCCTCCCCCAGCCCCCAGGAGCACTCTGCAGATCTCCCAAACCCTCTGCGCACCCCGTTTTTGCGAAAAATGGGCTGTTTTTTGCCCATTGTTTGCAAAAACGGGGGTGTTTTTGCCCTCCCCCAGCCCCCAGGAGCACTTTGCAGACCTCCCAAACCCTCTGCGCACCCGTTTTCGTGCAGGGCGGGGCTTCGGGAGGCCAAAAATGGCTGTATTCGGTGTATAAGACACACCAACATTTCCACCCTCTTTTGGGGGGGGGAAGTGCGTCTTATACTCTGAAAAATACGGTAACTAGTAACAGCTGTAAATAGATTGCTAAATTAGATGGACCTTTGGAGTGATTTAATAAAGTAATTCCTCTATCATATGCAGACAATAACACTACCCAAAGAGTGTGGACCATGAGAAATGCAACCCAAGTTTTGCTTATAGTGTGATCTTTGCTGCTATTATCTGGAGAGGTTGTTAGAAAACAAAGAAAGAGAGAGAGATGTTATCTACTCTCAGTGTCCATTTCAGATATATAACATACATTACAAAAATTGTAATGAGACATAATAAAGAAAAGGGATATAATCTGTAGAGAGAAAATTCTTACCCTGCTCTTTTCTCTGATGTTTCCTTCTTTGGGATTTATTTCTGTAGAATTACAGTTCAAAAAAAAAAAATAGCCCAGATGTGGGCAATTTAATGTGATTATCTCCTATTTACTTTGATGGGCTCTGATTTGCTCTGCCTCAATTGAATTTCCTTGTTTGGTGAAAGTAAAGAGAAATTTTCTTTCCCTTTTAGAAGCTGGAGAGAAAGTACTCTGTGGAAAGGTATTATGTAGCTTTGGTGTATAAGGCAGGTGAGGTGGAACAGGAGATGGTTGATGGAAGGCAGTGGTCAGGGAGCTGTAATCTGGCCAGCTTGTGCCAGCAACTGCTGTCCAAAGAGTGTGCTGGATATGCATGTTAATCAAGTCATTCCTCACTATTATTCCTGTTGAAGTGGGAAGCTAGTTCACAGGAGCTTGAGAGACAGTTAGTAGAAAGAAAGAATGACTGGCTGTAGAAGATTGGGGTGGGGGGAATGGGAGGAGAGAGAGAGTGAGCGCTTTTGTCTTGCTTAACAAAAGACAAGCAAATCTCTGAGACAGTTTAAGGCAAGCGAGGGGAAAACAGGGATGGATGTGGCATGAAAACTAGGAGAACCTGAAGTATCATCTGTGCTTGATAGAAATGAGAACAACTAAATGGAGTTGTAGTTGGATCTGCAGTAGCCATGCTGTTTCTCTTATTGGATTAACAGAAAAGGAAGATGGCAATAGAATGTGTGCCCATTATCTCCACTACAAAGGGGTGGGGGGAAGAGGAGGGGGTGGGAGAGGCTCAAAAAAATTAATGGGTTTTGAGTTAGAAATTCTAATAAATCCGAGAGCCAGAGATGGAAGGAAAATAAAATTGGTTTCTTATACTGTATTCTTTTGTCTCATTGACACCTCTTTCCTTCAAGTTTAAATTGAATTTAGTTTCTTTGTTGCCTGCAAATTAAATAAAATCTCTCTTTTAGGGTTTTTTCCAGGGAGTATAAAATACATGTTGGCAGAGCAGTCTTTTTTATTACTTGCTTTAGCGCAGCGTGAGAGGAGAAACATATCATGGTGCCATGTACTGGAACAGCTATCACATTCAGTGCCCGAGGTTGGAGAACAATGCACAAGTTGAAAATGCAGACACAGCATTAAAAATATTTCTGAAAACTATAGTTTTCAGGTTCATTAAATTCTAGAGCTGAATGGTACCCCTTAGGCCCATATTTTTCGACCTTGGCAACTTTAAGATGTGTGGATTATAGCTCCCAGAATTCCCCAGCCTGCATGTCTATGGAGATTCTCAATCATCTAGGTCACGGTTGTCCCAAACCATGGGGCAACTGGACTTTTCCCAGAGGAAACTGGACTTTCTTGTTTTTCTTTGAAGACGTTTCACTTCTCATCCTTCTCATGCTTCTGGCTATTATCCAACCCACCATTCAGTTCAAGAATCTAAATGAAAGCTTTCCAGGCAGATGGTTTTTAGTCTCCTTTGAGCACATCCAGTGAAGGGGAGCTCACCATCTTTTGGCTGTTTGGTCCACCATCAAACTGCTGCTGTTAGTTAGGAATTTGTTGTTGTTGATCAGAATCTGCCTTCCTATGACTTAAATATCTTATCATCTAAAAAGGTTCACCTTCCTATTGAACTTCTACACATTCTATGAGAATATTTATATAAATTTCAGTGTAAAAATATATCTGAAAATATTAGAATAATAAACAATATTATTTTGCCCAGTGATTGCAGAAACATATTTGTGTTAGTATATACCATGCACTAAACAAGTTCCCTGGACATTTTAGAGTTTTTTTTTTATTTTGTTTGTTTATGTGTGTCTGTGTGTATACACACAGTAACAATACTCTTAAAGATATGGAAGAAGGAGGGAGGGAGGTAGTCCAAGAAGTGGCTCTGGAGGTGATCTTAAAGGTATTTATGGGAGAAGGGAGTCATTCAAGTAAGCAGTTCTGAGTCATTTAGGGTTGTCAAGTTTAATAGCATTTTGAATTGGGTCCAGTAATGGCCTGGAAGCCAGAGCAGATGGCAAAGAATAGGCATGAATAGAATAGAATAGAATAGAATAGAATAGAATAGAATAGAATAGAATAGAATAGAATAGAATAGAATAGAATAGAATAGAATAGAATAGAATAGAATAGAATAGAATAGTCTCAGTGTACATAAAAAGACAAGATACATTCATCAAGAATCATGAGGTAGAACACTTAATGATTGTCATAGGGTACAAATAAGCAATCAGGAAACAATATTAATATAAATCATAAGGATACAAGCAACAAGTTACAGTCATACAGTCATAAGTGGGAGGAGATGGGTGATGGGAACGATGAGAAGATTAATAGTAGTGCAGACTTAGTGAATAGTTTGACAGTGGTGAGGGAATTATTTGTTTAGCAGAGTGATGGCGTTTGGGAAAAAACTGTTCTTGTGTCTAGTTGTCTTGGTGTGCAGTGCTCTATAGCGTCGTTTTGAGGGTAGGAGTTGAAACAATTTATGTCCAGGATGCGAGGGGTCAGTCAATATTTTCACGGCCCTCTTTTTGACCCGTGCAGTATACAGGTCCTCAGTGGAAGGCAGGTTGGCAGTAATTGTTTTTTCTGCAGAGCATAATATCATTTCTGCCAGCTCCCATTAACATTCCTTGCTGCCTATTTTGGATTGGCTGTTTCAAGATCCTTTGTAAGAACAGTCTTTTAATCCAAGTAAAAGGTTATCAAGGTGTAAGTTTATAGCTCTAAATTGTCTTTGTGAAGAGGAGAATTGTAGTGAACCTAACCAACCTCAGTTGATAAAAGATGCCCAGCCACTGTGATTTCCTAAGCCAATGATGACCAACTGTTACTGGTCAACTTAAGCATTATAGAGATGTTTTAAAGCATTTATAATTACCTTTGTTCAAACTCTTTTCTAGAACACAAGCCTACGTATTCAAATATCTTGAAGAAAGGGTACGTAGAAATTAAGAACAACCATGGCAATTACTGGCAGGCTTGTTATGCAGAACTCTCTCCATATGAACTTTGTCTGTATCAGCTTGACAAAAGCGGCAACCAGAACCTTCCAACAGTCTACCTGCTTTTGCACTTCCAAAGCATCAATGTGGAAACCAATGTAGTTGATGCAGTCCTGTTCAACAATTTGCACCTGCAACTCAAAGCAGAATCACCTTGGGAAGCTTTGGACTGGGGGCAAAAGCTTCGGCAAGCTGTTCATTCTTCAGTTCCATCGTTTCTGAGGCCAAAAGGAGACTTGGTGAACTCACGGAAGTTAGATAATGCTGAGAGCAGCCTCACTCAAAACCATGGCTTACAGAAGGAACCGGCTGAATTTTTCCAGTTCACATCTTTGACCCCAAACATCAAGGATTACCAAAGCATTGTCAAATCAGGGATTCTTTACCGATTGACACTCCAGAATAACTGGAAAGCATTCCATTTTGTACTCAGCGGGTCTCTTCTCATGGCATTTCAGATCGGTGGGCTTGATGAGGACCCTCTGTGGAGCTACAATATTGAGGCATGCGTCTCTGTTCAGACTGATATTCTGGATGATTGTGACTCTTGTTTTCAGGTGATCTTTCCTCAAGATGCGCTTCGTCTCCGTGCAGAAACCCTTCAAAGAGCTCAGGAATGGATGGAGGCTTTGAAGGCTGCAACCAGAGCAGCAAGTTTAGGGCAAAATCTGCAGGTGACACTTAGAAACAAAGTTCAAGGTTTATCTTGTGGAAAAGAACACAGGAAGATCAAGCGCCAATCTGTCACCACCAGTTTTCTGAGCATTTTAACTACCTTGTCCTTGGAAAGAGGCCTGACTGCTCAGAGTTTCAAGTGTGCAGGTAAGTTCCCAAATCACTTCACTAATATATCTTTGCACTGCATAAGAGTGTCTCAGTTTGGCATTTTTGGTGTAGCACATTTTTACATAACTTGATTGTTATTCTGTTTGCAGAATAAATTGAGAATTGGGACAATTTGAAACTCCACAACGTACTTCTTCCAAGGGCTCACTAGTAAATATTAATTGTGATAAATTGCCACCAGTCAGTCTGAATATGCTGATACATCCTGGCCAATGCAGCTGGGAGTTCTTAAAGTTTTCCCTTTAGCTCTAGAATATTAGAAAGAAAATGTTTTCTTTTCTCTGGTCAAAGTCAAGAATTGTGCTTGTTATGAAACACAAAGGGCAGCTATGCAGCTATGCAGTCTTGTGCATGGAAAGGTTAGCAACTCAGATCTCTAAATATAAAAAAAACTATAGACAAAAATAGTAAAGCAATAACACACACAATTCCAGTAAAAAATATTTATTTTTCACATTTCTGAACCTCCTATCACCCTCAAAAAGGAACTCTGGGCAGTGTACAATAAAACATCAAAATATAAAAACAGTATATAAAATTAAAATATTACAACTAAAATTTTAAAAGGAGGCAAGAATAATAAAACCCTGTTAAAATTAATTAACAAAGGCGGAGGGAGAGCTCTCATGGCACCAAACCAGCCCCACAATTGCTTGCTCTTTTGGGCTTCCCATGCGAGGTCACAGAGCCATGTTTTAACTCCTTTTCAGAAGGCCAGGAGAGTCAGGGCCCACCTCCCCTCCTGGGGGAGAATATTCTACAGGGCAGGAGCAATGGCAATCAAGGCTCTTTTCCTAGGCCTCACCAGTCAGGTTCTTTAACTGACAGGGTCTGCAACATACCTCCATCCCCTTACAAGAATCTCAATGACCACAAGATGGAAGCAAAAGTAAGTAGTCTCTTTTATCTCATGTAACAATCAAACAGATTTTCCCAGTCCAGGTATGATATACCTCTAATGTGCCTATCTGGTTTACGAATAGCTTTTTATAGAGGGAAAGGTAGATTTCTATGTTTTTATATGTAACATTTTGCCAACTTTGTTGTACTTTGATCTTACAAATAGTTCAGTGTATTTAGTATACAGAGTCGTCCAACATTCAGTTACAATGAGTTCTTTGGGTAAAACATTTCTTTGGCCTTGCAATTTTTTTATGAATCAATCAAATGAAAGTGAAATAATAGATTACTGCTAATACTAATAGAAAATTTCTTCAAATTAGAGAAAACCAGCTGTGTAAGCTAGACACATAAGTGAGTGGAAGTTCTGTTGTCCTCTCTCTGTAAATTTTTACATAGTTTGACTGCACAAGAGCAGAAATTCTCACCTTCCCCATTAACTTTGTTTTTGGAAGGTGGCTGGAAAGATCGCAAATGGCAATCACGTTAGTGGAGGATACTGCAATTGTAAATGTGCAACAATTGCCTAGAATCGAATTGCAATCATGTGACCATGAGGACATGGTGACAGTCATAAGTGGGAGGACCAGATGTAAGTCAACCATCATAACTTAGAACAGTCATTAAACATGGTCGTTAAGGGAGGACTACCTGTACAGTAAATAGGTGGCTAAGTTCAGGCTTCTGTCCCTTGCCATGGATGATATCCAGCAGTATTTGTTTGCAACAAAAATAAATGCCACTGGTGGGAACCGATTTCCTCCCTTTGTATATCCCCAAATCTGTTCCAGAGGTTAGAGAGACATTTCTAAGCAGTTGGACATGGGAGGAGGGAAATAGCATATATCACTTAATAACAGATGCTATCAATTGCATTCCTATTATTCCTATTAGGTATGGAATTTCTAGCCAATATTAATATTGACCAGAAATATTGGTTCCAAATATTAAATTGGAACCTGTTTAAACTGCTCCAAATATTAAATTCCTCACCATTGATCCTGCTGGCAGACACGGTTATGAGCTGTGGTTTAGCAATACATGGAGAGTCCCATGTTCTGTACCTCCAATATAAAGAGCTTTTGCCTAACACAATAGGCTCTACACACAGGCATTTATGCCCTGGTGACCTCCAGAATGGATTAGGGTAATGTACTCTACATGTAGCTGTCCATGTACATCCCGATCCACATGTGAAGAGTTCAATTTATTGCTCATGCCTATTTCCCAGGAATCTTCCCAGACTGGCAGTTTGCACCTGGGCCAGACTAAATAAAGTTCAATGGCATTCAAGAGGAGAGGGAAAAGTGGAACCTTGTCCTCTTGTGCTTACATAATGATTCCAGAGTAATTACCCACTTGACTCTTCCCCCTGGCTGAGCCAATCTCTCTCGGACTACATTACATATCTTTCTGCAAGCAGTTTGCTTCCAGGTGCAATTCCAGGTGCTGATCTTGATGTTTAAAGCCCTACATAGCATGGGAGCAGGTTTTTTGAGGGATGGCCTCTTCCCAATTACATCTACCCATCCCACCAGATCAGGCAGGAAGAGTGTGCTGCGGGTTCCATTCCCAAAAGAGCTCCATCTGGCAGGACCCAGGCAGCATTCCCTTTCTGCTATGGCCCCTGTTCTCTGGAACATCATTCCCCTGAGGTGAGGTTAGCCCCATCTCCGTTAACCTTCTGGTTTGAAAGAGGGGTAAAAGAGGCCATCTATGTTAAAATTAAACAGCCCTCTCAATAGGGGGGGAGGGATAGACACCACCTATCTCCTGTTTACAACATAGTCCTTTCTAGAAGTTCCAAGAAGGTTTCACATCCATTTGCATTCTGATTCAGAGGGCACAACACACACACACACACACACACACACACACACACACACACACACACCCCCGGCCTCAACTACTCTCAGAGAGCTATTGGCTGACCTTCAGAGTGCTAAAGACCAGATGACTGCAAGGAATATGAATCCTTCCATTCCCACCATTCAGTCAAGAAGCTTCTTGGATGAGAAGCGAAATGTCTTCAAGGAAAAACAAAGTCCAGTTGCTTTTTGTAAAAGCACTTTTGGAAGTTCCAGAAGAAGACCCTTAAAACATTGTTTTTTCACCACCTTTGGAAATCCAGGGCTTTCAAGATAACTGTATGAGATTAAATGATTTTGTTCTCTCGCTTTCTGGAGTTCTATTTGTTTATTTTATAACAAAAGGATATTTTGTTGTAAAATAAAATATTTGTTATAAAATAATTTTATTTGTTTACATGTTTATTTTTGATAATTTTAGATTATTGCAGAGTTCTTAATTGTCACTTGTTTGTGAGATGGGCGGCTGTATAAATATGCTAAATAAATACATAATAGAGCCCCAAATGTCATTTTTATGCTCCTTATGCAATCCTGGATAAGTAGACAAATTGCACTAATATTTTGAGGCTTGATTTAAAGAAATCTGAACCTTTGATTAGGAAGTTACAAATATTGGGTAGAAATTTGAGGATGCAGTATTAATGCTGCACTTTATGTCCAGAAGTGCAAGCAATTGTTATTTCCAGCAGGGGGCTATATCAGTAGATTGTCTTGCTTGTAAGAGCAACCAAAGTTCGACACATGCATATAACACACACACACACACACACACACACACATCAAGAAAGCCAATTTACTTATTTGTAAAGCCTGAAAGAAAAATTAGACATTTACATTAATTGAAAAATAATACTTCGCTATTAAATAGCTTTTGTGTGGGGAAATGAAAAATACTACTTTTTCATACGCTAGATTTTATTTAGGGATACATATACATTATTTCCTACAGAAATATAAAAATGTGCTTATTTTAATAAACTAGGATAAATATTATAATGTTGGGCTGCAACTAAGCATCTATTTCCCTTATTAAAAAGGGGGATTTCCTTCTGCATCTTTTTCAGAGGGCGAATGTATTGCACGGAATTGAAGGGTGAGAGGCTGACTTGTCAGTGGTTGGTGGGACTCTTCTGCTTCTTTAAGAAAGCCCTCTTAAAGGGCTTCCAGTTCTGCAAGGCCTTTCTTCTTATCTTTGTTTGGAAACATAACATGACCATGCCAGGTGGTTTGATCAATTAATAAGTTTGAAACAAGGAAGGGAGAGGGAGAAAGTCTCATTCCATTGCAAGAATGTAGTTGTAATGGCTATTAAAGAAGAAAAAGTACAAAAATAGACAAATTACCCTACAAAGTTAAGGTGTTCTTCCTTTCCTCTCAATCCATAGTACTAGAGTAATTATTTTTTAGAAGATGGGGATGTTGGAAAAAGGCAGTGGCAAACCATTTCTATATCATGCCTAGAAAATGGCACAGATGTTCCAGAGAAGTCGCCTCAGATCAAGTTTTGACTTGAAAGTGGCTTTTATTTTGAAAAAATCAGATTCTTCAATAAAATGCTGGGAATAATGTGATAAAAATTAGCCCGGTCAAGTTAATATATCCAGGAATTCTTTGGATCCTTTGATAAAGATAGCTTTAGACTGGGTATGTTCTGTCATTTCTTGGTTAAAGGCTGCATTAACTCTTTGTGTAACATGGGCAGGACCAGAAAAAAAAATTGATTTATTTTTAATTAGAATATATTTCATTACTTGAAAACAAAGGCCACATTTCTTGTCTCCAAATTTATTCTTAGAGAATTTATCCTTCTGACACATCTGAACTTAAAATTTGGCAGTATTGCTTGCAGAGGCTATATGAACCGCTTTGCAGGTGGGACAAATTGTGTGCAATACTATAGTGCAACCTTCTAAAATTATGAATGTGTGCAACCTCCATGAAAACTTATAAATAATAGAGAAGTTGCCTGTGATTGGTTTTGACAAATAGCTAGACAAGTCTTAGCTGTGACATACACCCCCTTTGGAAAACCCCTAGGCAATGATGTTGACAAGTGTGTACTAAGAAATAGATTATACTGTTAATGTCAGATGAGGATTCTGTTTTGCTTTGAAACGATTCTCATCTATAGCATAGACATATTGCATATCTAAGCTCTCCAACACCAGCTGTTAATTATTGGGTTGGTAAAGATAAGGTCTAAGATACTTACAGTGTGGGGGGAAGAGGAGAACTGCAAGTTGAGCTGCGCGCGTGTGTGCACATGCGCCGGCCCGCACTCATGCAAGTCAAGCCTGTCGCTCGCATGGCCCAGTTCCAAATAGGCCACAATCCAGTAGTGGGCCATGGTCCAGGGGTTGGGGACCCCTGGCCTAGGACAAGTAAGTAAACCTTTTTGATGAGCAAGTATTTTAGAGTAGTTCCTCAGACTCAATTTTCTGTTCAGAACATCATGCCTATAATTCCCAGAGGTAAATTAGTTGAAAGATAACTCTGTAAGTGCAAATAATGCCTTAAACAAATGCATGGATCTGCTCCATAATGCTATTTTTGTTGATGAGGATGCATCAAATATAGGTTAATTAGATTTTTAAAAAATCTATACTGGGAGGTACCTGCATATATGAGTGACCGCAGACAGTATTCTTGGTAACTACTGCCTTGCCCTATTTTCTGCATTTTTTAAAAAAAATCTTTAAATAGTAACAGGAGCTGATATGCTGCAAAGCAAGTGCAAACTCCAGCATTATATTTGTTTTCAAGAATATCTCTGGACCTCAAATGAACTTTCTTTTAAATAATGTTCGATGAGTGCAGCCTATTACTTTAGTTGGGATTTTGCTCCTTTGTTTTGATAAAAAGGAAGAGTAAGCCAAGGATATAGGTAGTGTTATTCAGTAGATGTCTATGAAGATTCTCAGTCATCCAGGTCATGGTTGTCCCAAAGGTGCTTTTTCAAGAGGCAACTGGACTTTCTGGTTTTTCTTTGAAGACGTTTCGATTCTCATCCAAGAAGCTTCTTGAGCTCTGTTATTCAGTAGGAAAGCTAGAGGGGATGACAATAACAATCCAGTAAATTAATGCCTTATAACTTCTTGTATCCTTATAACATAAACATGGACACACATACTTTTAACAGGCATAACTGGCTCTCAAAATTCCATATGTATCCAGGAGCTTAAGGTGGAATTCTGCCTAACAGTATCTTGAGGAGGGGTGAAATTCAAAAATTTTCCCTACTGGTTCTGTGGGCGTGGCTTGGTGGGCATGGCAGGGGAAGGATACTGCAAAATCCCTATTCCCTCCCCACTCCTGGGAGAAGGATATTGCAAAATCTCCATTCCCTCCCCACTCTCGGGCCAGCCAGAGGTGGTGTTTGTTGGTTCTTCGAACTACTCAAAATTTCCGCTACTGGTTCTCCAGAACCTGCTGAATTTCACCCCTGATCTTGACCCCATATAAAGAGCTGTATAATCCCCAAAATAATGAAATATAATTATTACAATGTAGTTATTATTAAGCATTACATTAAAATTGTTTTCAGTGTAAAAATAACAAGCCAAGAGAGAGGAGACTGGACAAATCTGGGTTAGGGTGTCAATAGTGATTGCAAAATGTCTTCATTGGCCTTTTCCCATTTTGAAAGATTTTGGCTGTCTTGTCCTCATGGGATTGCTACTGATAATTGCATCTTATGGGCTTTAGGCACACCAATTTCTCCTCCACCCCCCCCCCTACCCCTACCACCCCATCCCACCCCACCCCCATAGCTGCAAAAATAGGGTAAGCTTTGTGTAGATAAAAAGTTTTGCTGCAAATTCTTCAGCCATTTAGTGCAAATTCCTGTAATTACCATCATTGTGTCCTGTCTGAATGGCACATAATACAGCAGAAGCCTTTCCTAATTGAGACTTTACAGGAGGTACAAATCCCTTCTTTGTTCAGCCTGACAAATTAGCGCCAGAAAGTGGCAGGGTCCAGTAGGAATCAAAGACTAGCTGCACAAAGATGAGACTTAAGGCTACAGTAATAACCCTCTCTTGTTCTTCATGGGAGGAGAAAAGTAATGGTGAATAGAAAAATCAAGGTGTTTTTTTTTTCCTTTTGGGGTTTTGTTTTGTTGTGAATTCCCTTGACATGACAGCACCTTAGGGCTGCTTTATTTATTTAGTAAAAGTGATTAAATAGCAATACAACAGAGTGGTCCACTGTCCCTCCAGTTTTCCCCAAGCTGTAGACCCCCACAGCCTTGTCTAATTGATTGACAATGACCCACTGATAGAGAAGTTTGATGGAGACAAGGTTTTTCCTTTTTCCATTTCTTTTTTTCGTTTGTTTTTCCTTGAATCCAAATTTGAAGGTGGTAATAGGGATTTGTTTTGTTTAAATTGCTCTCTGTGTTTTTGTTTTGCTATTCTTTGCTTTAAAAGCATTTTCAGCAAACGCTTCCAGACAAAGAGTTGACTTTCAGAAGTGAATGAAAAAAGAATATTGCTTAAGGCAAGCTTATCTTGGCCACTAGCTAGCATTTGCTAACCAAGTGTATACCAAGGTCAGAAGAGCATTTTACAAAATGGACTGGCACATACCTGGCCCCAAATTGTTTTGCTTCAGGAATTGATATCTTCCCTAGCCCTGGGAATAAAGAAACTTTATTAAGGCTACAATTCTGAATACATCTATATAAAACTAAGTAAGCAAGGCTTACTTCTTCGTGAATATAGGAGTGCACTGGAATTTGCAACTAATTATTACCCACACTCCAAAGAATAGTATCTTCCACTGCTGTGCTATTTTTCAATCTGCAAGACACTAAATCAGATTCAGATGACTGAAAACTTTAAAGTCCTGTCCCATATGGTTATTACTGTCAGGGTTATGTAGCTTAAGTAGACTGTCCTTCCAGGTTAAGCAAGTATGGTGACATTTACTTCAGTTTCAAATTTTTATGCCAGCTAAGTAACATAGATGCTGTTTTGCTTTCCTGCGATCCTATAACTAAAGATATAAAATGTTTTCAGTTTTCAAAATATTTCCTTCCAATTAGGAAAAGTAGGCAAGCAATTCTGGAAGAGTCTGAAACTACTTTGAGTGGTATAGCAAGCCTAGAATTGTTGTGATGATCATGATGCTTCAAGGATTTGAGGCCTGTGGAATTTATTCTTTGGTCTGCTTGCATAAGACTGCATCTTAAGAGTCTGTTGTCTGTGTCTGCTCTCTCAGAAGTAAAATCTGATAACTTCAGGGAACTTATATTTACATCAATGTGCATTGTATTGCATTGGAAAAGAAATATCCTTAGCATAGGCTCCATTATACTTTGTGCTTGTATAACATATAAAGGAAGCCTGATTTCCATCCTGCTTGTTACTTTTGTTTGTTGCAGCTTCATCCCCTGAAAGTATAGTTAGGTAATTTGTGTACTGTGTGTATATGTGTATGCTTATTGCTAAATGTTACCCTTAGTATCTCGTAAACTTCCTGTTTCCCTGCATATATGACAGTTGGAAAGTCTCAACAAGAAAAACGAATGGCTGTAAGGAGTCAGTAAAAAGGGGATTGGTAGGGATAATCTATTATTAAATGCATGTTACAGGGACCTAGCATATGCAAACAGCATTCTGTGAGTAATCAAAAAGACTCCATTGGAGTATTTTCTATTTCTGTATGTGCATCTGTAGGAGAAATGAGCTTAAGACAATTTTGTATAGGGTCAAAGACATGTGACCCAAGGGGCCACATATGGCATAGCCGAATGACTATGTGGCCTTTGGAGTCCTATATAGAATGGGTAAAACCAAAATATTTTATCTGTCACTTCTCTCGCTCGCTCGCTCGCTCTCGTTTTCTTTGGTTTTGGTTTTTCCCCATTTTTTCAGTATTTGGACACAATGAGCAACTAAAACCTTGTAAATGTTTACGGAGCCATTTATCTATTGAAACTCTTGAAATCCCTCCCAGAATAGGTTCTTCCTCTTCCGATACTTGAAATATGGACTTGAGATGCCTCTGGAAGTTGCACATTTGAGGGTTGAGTTATGCAGCTCACAATGAATGGAGGTCACTGCTCAGCTCTCACCCTTAGCCAAGTGTTGCACCAACTCCTACAAAAACATGAGAGACTATGCATGTGTTAACGTCATATACTTAAATTTCTTTTGACTGGTACTGTTTAAGTTTTCATTGCCTACTTGTGATATTCATTGAAAAATCTTGATGGAAACTTTTTTCACATCTCATATTCTAATGTCATGAGTAAATGGTTTATTATCACAATTATTATTTCCATGTTTCTGGAAATGCATAAAATATCAGAGTTTAATAGGCTTATCAATTTTGCCTTCAGGGTCAATGGAACAGGGTAACTTGTTTATCACTGTAGGCAAGGTGAGACACTGACTGCATGACAAAAGAAAAGAAAGATGAACTGGATTTTTCTTTTCCTGTCTTGCTAGGACAGATGAAGATCTTGTTTAGCCCCCACCGCCAGCCGGCCGGCCAGCCATCAGCAGTGGTTCACTAGGGTCTTTCAAAAAGTCCCTCAGCCAAACTTGAAGGCAGCAACCTTTCTGCTTTGAGAGCTAGGTTCCATTTAGCAGGAAAAGGTTGTAGGGATGATGAGTTCCTTCTTTATGAATTTGACATTTCCCTTTTCAAAACCACTGCAACTGGTATGAATCAGCAGATACAGCAGATGAACTGGGATTGTGTGAAACAATTTCTTTTGCCTGTACAGTACTGATTCTACCACTTCAACATTCCTTGTGCAATCCCTGTGAATTCAGTGCTACAAAAAGGAAAAAGGAAAATGCAGTATCTCCCTGGGTTGATCAGAAGCTGGGTTGTTTTTTTTTAATAGCTATGTTCCCTACCGTTTGAGTAGCCGATTCCGCCCTCCTCACTTGCCATCTGAGCATTTTCCTCCACTTCAAGTACATCTTCTGGGGGAGACAGGGACCCATTTGCTTATTCCCTCTCTCCTATCAGAATAGTACTTATACATTTTAAAAGACACCCTTCTTCACTTTATATTACCTTTAGCCCCACTAGCCTACAAGGTAAGCTGTACATGTGTATGCTTTTGTGTACAGAGTTGTGCTTCATGGTTTTGTAATACACTTTGAAATCAAAGCAATAAAAAAAAGTTTCAAAGGTGAAGGTTCCCCCTGCCACAAATTGACACAAGAATGTCAATCATGTGGAGTAATCAGTTGTTTGCATACATTCCCAGCAGCTATACATAACTTTGCAACAGATCTTTAGGTTTTCCTCTCCTCAGAGCTTAGTTGGGCAGCATGCCTACTTTCTATTCAGTTTTTTTTGGGGGGGGGGAACTTTCTAGTCCTACTTTTAGATAAGGAGAATCACTCGAATATGATGGCCCCATTCATCAGTGGTAGAAAATAAAATTATCTGACCTTCCTTTCCCTTTCTACTTTTTTCACTTACAATGCAGAGGCAACATCATTCACTGCCTGGCACTAGCTGGCCTCCCCTGTGGTGCCCTCTTCTTAGAGTTTTGGGTGGCATTCGCTGACCTCCACAAGGCTGCAAAAACAGATGAATCTGAGCCATCCAAACTGCTGTCCTTGAGCAGCCAGAAGGCAGCACCATCAAAACTACTCACTAAACTCCCTCATGATGCTACAGGAGAGCCTTCAGTCTGCCAATAATTCATACTCATGAATTCATGGCCTAGAAAGAGGACACATGGGTCATGGACAGATATACTTTTAAAAGAGAAGGTCTGCTTTCAGACATGCCTTATCTCTATAGCACATCATATTTACTTCGCTTTTGTTGGAACTGCTGCCTAATTAAAGAAACCGGACATGACAAATTGTATGGATTGTTGAAGCAAGCTTAAATCTACTTCATTTGGAAAGAAATGCCAATGAACTCAATGCAGACTTCTGGATAACATGCAAATGAGTGCACATTTAATCAAATCGTTATAAAAACTGCACATTGCAAACTACAAAGAATTTTGAAACTATTTTTTTCTGTTTTTAATGAGGGGTTATCCTATCTCCTAGACATAAGATGCTCCCTCAAAAACAATACTGCTCTCTTTGGGTGTTATAAGATTGGGAAGCATTGGAAGTCGTCTTCTGACTTCCTCTCACTCCATAATCAGAGATGGGTCTTGACTAGAAAGATGGACTTTTAAAACCTTGGTATCCTACTCATTATCGCCCCAGCAAAGTCTGTAGTTTGGGGCCTGCTGTGCCTGTTTTCATTTTCCATGATTTTATTTCTGCCACTTTAACCCGGTGTGGGTTTTTTAAAAAAATATTTTTATTGTAATACTTAATCTTTGTTTTCTTTTTAATGATTTTTTTATTCTTATCCCCTCCTACTGAGAGGATTTATAGAATTATGCTAAATACATTCAACATTTTTTAAAATGAGAAAAATGCTGCTTAATTAATGAGAGAACTTTCAAAATCAAATGGAACTTTAGGTAATGATATATTTATACATTTTAAGATTGCTATACAATTTTTTTGGTGGGATGACAGTAAATGTGACAGTAATTATATCAAAAAAAGTATGCTTTTTTGTCTTTATTATCAAGGGTCTCAATTAATGAGAGTCAGAACCATAATTTAAAGTAAATATGATTATTACTTGAAAGCATTGATTTCTGAATCTTTTAAGAAAACCCCCAAATAGTTCCAACAAATGTTCTTAAAATTCAGTGCTTTTGGTGGTGGGGGGAGATAAGGAATACATTTTTCAAATCTACATAAATCTAGTTGCACCCCACTCCATTAACATTTTTTCTTCTCATTTCTAGACAGTCATATCCCTGTGTAGGGTATATTTTAAAGCATTTTAAATCCCTTTAATAAACATTGACAATAAGAATAATTATATTTACAAACACAAAAATATCTATGTTTCAAGAATGATCCAAATGTTAGGATTCCAATGATGATTTAATACTGATATAATATCAATAATTGTTTTGATAAAGTGCTGATGAAACAAAAATCCCTTTGCAGTTTTCAAAAGAGAAATTAACTGTTCTAGAAATATGTAATGTAGAATTTAACAAGAGGAAGATGCAATATAGAAAATGATATTTTATTTCTTTAAATATAATGAAATGTTTGTTAAACCTTTAAAAAAAACGTAACAATTAGACTCCATTTATAAGTCCTGAAGACTAGACATGCTGTGTAACAAAATACAGTGTTATATTATATCATTGCTTCCTTATTTCTTTCCTTATTTGAAGAAAATAGCTTAATTGCTGTCTGTCACTGACATGCATTTTGTCACCATGCATTACCTTGAGCTTCAGAACATCAAAGGAATCAACTGTATTCATAATTAGAAGTAAAAGGATTGCAAAATAGCAGGCCTTGTTAAAAAACAACAGCTACGCAACTGAAGGAAAGTACAAAGGGTGTTGCACAATTTAACATAGAAAATGTAACACTACAATGGCATAACATGAACTTTTTAATATACATTTTCTTTTATTAAATTTGACATTTCGAGTGCTCTAAGCAACACAGACTATTGTGCATGATATGATATATGACCCAGGTAAAATGTGGTGTGAAGAAAATGGAATAGAAGTAGAAATCAGGGGGAAAACATAGAGAAATATTGTATGAAAACAGGATGAGCAAAAATTGCTTCCTTGGGAGATGTTGGAAAATAAGAATATAGACTTCTTAAGGAAGATGGAATCTGATCAATGTGCATTTTTTGTGATTATGTTCAATACTTCAAAAGCTGATGATGCTTCAAACCTCTATTTACTTAGAATGTTAATTAGCTATAAAGACTTTGTTTTGCTGTGATAGTTTTATATCAAGATTCATGTACCTACACTTTGTCTTGGTACTTCAGACCAGGGGTGAAATCCAGCAGGTTCTGACAGGTTCTGGAGAACCGGTAGTGGAAATTTTGAGTAGTTCGGAGAACCGGCAAATACCACCTCTGGCTGGCCCCAAAGTGGGATGGGAATGGAGATTTTGCAGTATCCTTCCCCTGCCACACCCACCAAGCCACGCCCACAGAACCGGTAGGGGAAATTTTTGAATTTCACCCCTGCTTCAGACCAGCCTTGGGCTGGATAGGTATACATCCTAATAAATATTTAGTTTTGCTGTCTGCTTGATGGAGAAGCCCTTGATGAATTTATACCTGGTACATTTCTGCAAGGGAGAGTTCTTTCCAACATGCCTGCCACTATAAAAATGGTGAAGCAAAAATTCAACAGATCTATAATTCTCCCTAATCCCTTCCTACATCTTCTCTCAGCAGCTTTAACCAGCATAGCTAGTAGTGAGAAATCTGAGAAAGGCAGCTTAACAACCTCTGAAAGGCCATGTTACATATCAATGCTCTGAAGGAAAGGGGTACAAAATCATTTCTGCCTCTTGGAAAGTATTATTAGAGAAGAGTTAATATAGAAGAATTATTTACTATGTGTTGGGAGGAAGGACTTAATTGCATAAAATTAAAATACCACATAAAGATACTGTGATTCTACTGGGTAAAAGGGAAAGGTGCATTGATTTTCAAAAACAATTAAATATATAAATAGCTGAAAAATCATTTTGCAAGTTACAACTGAAAGACGTCTATCTTTAAAGTTCGTTTGACTAAATAAAACTTAAAGAAGAGAAAAACGTTAAAAACATGAAATTAGTATTAGTATTAATCATGATAGTTTTTAAAAATTAATAATAGAATGCTAAAATCCTGATCCATTTGACAGTAAGATACAGGGGCCTGGTAAATATTCAGTCCAATTTATAATACTGCTGGACCCGGTAAAGAACTTGGATTTTTGTGATTGCTTTGAGTCAGTTCAGTCATCGGAATTTCTAGTTTTCACATGTGAAAACAGTTTGCTCCCTGCTCTTCGTTTTGGAATCTCTTGAGTCAGCTGTCTCTCATGAAGTCTTCTGCAACACTAAAGAAAAAAGTATTTAAGATGTATCAGGTGGATGGCTCCTAGGGATGCCAATCAAAACACACAATTATTCTCACCATGCACGCGTGTGTAAAGGCAAAAAATGGGAAAAGCAATTGCAAAAAGTGAAAGCCAATGGTATCTGAAGCTCCATGAAATTCTGTGGCTGAGATACAGCAATTACATGGTAAAGTAATGGAAACTTTTTTTCAGTGTAACTAAGAATCTGCTTTTTACACCAGTCTTTTTTTCCCTCCCTATTTGAAGGTTGTCAGCGTTGCATTGGCTTAAGCAGTGGGATAGCAAAGGTATGCAACTACAGTGGATGGTATTACTGCAACCTCTGTCACGTTGATGATACCTTTCTAATTCCTGCACGGCTAGTTCATAACTGGGATACTTCAAAATACAAGGTAAAAGTAGATACATGCTAACAATAGTACAAGTTCTTGCTCCATGATTATAGTGTGGAATATGCTCACAGAACTGCCCAATAGGAAAACATTATGTCCATCAGTCAATCAGTATTTTGTGACCACATGTCATTATATTATATAAAACTATGAAAAAAAGAAAAGAAAATTAATAATTTAAGAGGGAGGGGAAAATATCAGTAAATGAAAAGGCATGCAGGGTATCAGGTTAAGATGGAACCAGTACTAAAACTGAGAGCTTAACCATTTCTTTGAGTTTAATATTGCAAAGGTAGCATCCTGACTACTAACAGCTGTAATCACATCTGCAAGGAGGTAGAATAGTTGTTCAGCTATTGATGCTCACACTGCGAAGGCCAAGAGGGAGGAAATATAATTGCATGATAGAGACAGGAGCTTGTCTCATTCATTTCCCCTCATGTAATGCAAATAAAACAGTTTTACTAAGTGGGAATCTTGGAGGTTTTCTAATTTCCAGTACCTTACCAGTGCCAGATGAATTCTAGTGAAGATTAAACGTAACTCCATTTCTGTCCTCATGATGATCTGGCCAAGTTGAAAGCCCAAGCAAAAGCCCAAGCTACAAAGGCTAATGCAATTCTGCATGCGGATAGGTGAACGCCCCGAAGCACAGAAGACTCACAGCCTCCAGTAGAAAGCCTCAGTTGCCCACATCAACAAACATTAGAATCCCAATCAGCATGCATGCCATGCAACTATTGTAGTATCCATGCAGCTGGGCCATAGTTTTGGTTGTTTTGGTTGTTAACCTGAGACTATCCAAAATTGGCAGAAAAACCTTTGTTTATGTTGTGGCCTCATTGTCATTGTCCTCAAAAATCTCTAAAAGTTGTGCAAAGGACAGCTGGCAGGAAACTGGACACTTCTTACCAATCTGGGCACTGAGTTTGGGGGTGAAGTAGAAAAGCTGAAACCATTCATTAGCTTACCCACCTGTAGAGAATGAGGCAAAAGTGGCAGAGATACAGAGGAAACCATAACCTGGACAAAAGAGGCTGAAACATTTTTTAAGTTCAGGCCAACAACATAACTTTCAGAAGTAGTTCAGGCACATCCCTCCCTAATCCACTAAAGTATAAGAAAAAAAAATTCTGTTAACAATTCTGTAAGAGAACCCATGTGTTGGATTAGGAGCCAGGAGATCCTGGTTCTGGTTCATAGAACTGTAGTTGCTCTTTAAGCCAATCAGGCACTCTATAAGTCCAACCTACTTTCACATATTGTTCTTGTGGAAAAAAATAGGAGAGAGAACTATGTATGTTGCCTTGAGCTCCTGAATGAAAGGTGGAATATAAATCTAAGAAATACAGAATTTGTCTCTGACTTGGAATCTGGCTTCAAGCCATAGTTCTGGCATCTAACTTTCAAGCATTTATCCTAACATAGCTTAGTATGATTATTCCTATATTATAATTTTAGTTTTTTGGATTAAATATGGTGATATAAAAGTGTAGCACATAAAAGAATAAATAAATTATTTAACTATTTAAAGTATTTAAATATTAAGTGCTACTTAATATTATAAAGAAAGGGGAACAGAAGATATTAAACAAACAGAGATATTTGTGTTCTTGAATATCTTACAGATTTTGGCAAGTTCTTAGATATATGCATCCAAAAAGAAAGAAGAAACAAAAATGGTTCCAAAAATATCAAAAGTAACACATTTCACTAAATTCTCATTGCTATTGCAATTAATAACAACAACTTTAGTAATGGTGTATTTTACTAAGCTATCGTTTGAATGGTCAGTTCCCTACTAGTGTTTCACCATCCTCTAGCTGTGAAAAATATTATAAACTTTCATTCTGGACTACAAGAATGAAGAATCATGAAAATGCAGGAGATGGGCTAAAATATAAAACAAAATAGCAGTGCTTTTGGTTTAAAAGAGAGGAAAAAAATCTCCTTTATTAGACTATTTCCCCATGTTATTGAATTACAAGCCTAAGAACAACACTGAAAATCCCTAGCTCATTTTTAAAAGTAAAGAAATGCAGGGAGACATTCCTTATTCTTCATTTCTGCATATTATCTTTTGTGGGCAGGTGAAGCTATGTTTACAAGATAGTGGGGATTCATCTTAATACTAAAATAGTAATGACCTTCATCAGAGTTGAAGTTGTTTAAAATATATGTTTATGACTGAAGAATTCTCTGTTCTCCCACCTCCATCATCACAATTTGTTTCTGAAAATGATTGGGAATTCAGAGAAGAGACTGTTTATTCTACAACTCTTCTTATTCGTTTGCTCTATCAGGTTTTTAGATTTCACACAAGTTTTACACTCTGAGACATAATTAAGTAAAAACAAGATAGCAAGAGAAAATACTGTATATGGCAGTAGCCTTTTGCTACTTACATGCTATATCTAGTCTTTGCCAGTGAGTTTATATTAAATTCCACAGACCCTGGTAGGTGTAGATTTATTTAATACCTATGTAGTTAGTATAACATCTGGAACATTCCATTAACTGTATTTTGCTTCTTTGAATTGTTTAACACCAGAATTTAGTTTATATCTACATTATAGCATCTTCAGGGTGCTTTTTTAATAAATAAGATTACAGTATGTCTTATCATAACACAAATAACACTAGCATAATGCCACTAAGAGAGCGATGTACTGATTGCCTCTGAGCAGTTAAAGATTTATTAGAAGATAAGCTTCATGGATTTCCCCCTTTTAGGTATCAAAGCAAGCCAAAGAGTTCCTGGAATATGTTTATGAAGAGCCCCTGATTGACATTCAGAGAGAAAATCCCATATTGTACAGACATGTGGAGCCATTGGCAAGTGTGGCCCGTCTGAGACAGCAACTGAAATCCCTCCGAGCCTATTTATTCAGCTGCAGAGCAGCAGTGGCTGAAGACCTGCGAAGGAGGTAAGACAGAAGAACAGTCAAGGACTAGCTTCCTGGGGCCATCTTCCTTTCCTTGGCTATTCTTACACTTCCTTTCTTTAGTTCCCATAACCCAGCAATTAAAATATAACCCATTGTGTCTGCCTCTGAAGGGTAACTGGATACTTTCAGTGCAACTGGATGGTTCACTGGCCAAAGGGATGGATCTACCTACCTACCTACCTACCTATATCAGGGGTGTCAAACTCGCATCGTCACAGCGGCATCGTGACGTATCGTGACTTTTTCCCCCTTCTCTAAACCGTGCGTGGGCGTGGCCAGTGCATGACACATCTGGCCTGCGGGCCGCGAGTTTGACAGCCCTGATCTGTGTCAAAGTACAGTTACATATCATCACATTCAAACTATGTAGACTACAACTGCAGCACTTGAAAAGCTGATCTAGTCACTGTTAGATTAATATATTAACTAATTCAGCCCTGGAATCACGGTCCTGCTGCTTGAGAATTTTCTACACTGAAAATGAAATGCCAGAGTAGATATAGGTCCCTGCACAGTGATGGGTTTCAAAAATTTTTACTACCGGTTCTGTGGGTGTGGCTTGTTTGGTGAGAGAACTGATCCGGCGAGCTCCAGAGCAGCAGTGGCGGGAGAAGGAAGAAAGCGGTGTGTCCCCAGTCATGGGCTGGATGCGGGCAGTGGGACTCGAGGCGGATGCAGGCGGCAGTCACCCAAAGGCCCCGCAGAAGCCGAGCGTGCCACGCCCAAAAGGCGAGCGAGCCTCGCTATGTCCCCCCCGAGGCAGCTCTTCGGCCGAGTGCAGCAGGTCTCCCTCCCCCGCCGCCAGCATCAGCCTTACCTTCTAGATCTTCCACGCGCCTCCGCCGGCCTGAATACCATGCCCTTCAGATCCAACGGAGCCAGCGGGCGGCTGCCCGTGAAGGTAAGGCTGACGGCGGGCGGCCCTCAGGGGAGACGCCGCGCTAGAGCCGAGACTGCTGCTCTGCTGCAGTGCAGCCCCGGGACATCTGCCAGCCCTTCCAGGGCTGCCCATGTGCACTGCAGCGGAGCAGCAGTCTCGGCCCCAGTGGCAGCGGCAGGAGAAGGAAGAAAGCGAGCGGTGGCAGCGGTGCTCCGGAAGGGCGGGCGGATGTCCCAGGGCTGCTGCACATGCTCATCCGTCTGCCCTCCCGGAGCACCGCCACCCCTCTCAGCTCCAGCACAGCGGCTACATCTCCCCCAAGGGCTGGCCGCCCACCCGCTGGCCGGCCTGGCCCAGAAGCGGTGCATCTTCCGTCACGGGCTGGATGTGTGACCCAACCTCGGAAGGCAAGCGGGCATGGGGGACCTCCGGGAAGGCCACGTGGAAGGCAGGGAAGCATAGCAGGGCCACGGGGAAGGGAGTAGGCTGCTAGCTCCCTTCTCCGCAGCTGGGCGGCCCCAACATGCTTGCCTGCCTTCCACGTGGCCTTCCCAGCAGTCCCCGTGGCCAGGCCCGCTTGGGAAGGCCACGTGGAAGGCAGGCAAGCATGTTGGGGCCGCCCGGCCGCGAAGGGAGTAGGGGAGGCATCCGCAAGTGGGCCTAGCCACGGGGACCACTGGGAAGGCCGTGTGGAAGGCAGGGAAGCATGGCAGGGCTGCGGGGAAGGGAGTAGGGGAGGCAGGCTGGGATGGTGGGGGGGCCAGGGGTAGCTAGCTAGGCCGCGACTTGCAGGCTTACCTGGCAGGCAGATCAGGGCCACTCAGTTGGGACGCAGCGCTTCAGGCAGGCAAGCTGCAGAGCAGAGACTGCGCAAGCGAGGACCCACACAGTAGAAGTGAGGAGTGACTGGGCAGGGCAGGGTGAGTGGCGTGGGCGCGAGCGAGCGGCAAGTAGGTGGGCGGGGCGAGCGAGTGGCGACCGGTTCAGGGGTGAGGCCAGCCAGAGGTCGCTACTGGTTCGGCGACCCAGGCCAAATTTCCCCTAACAGTTTGAGCGAACCGGTAGAAACCCACCACTGTCCCTGCATAAAAGCAAATTAAAGTTATATATGGAGTCCAGGATTCTTATGATTGTGATTAATGCTGGAAGAGCAGCAGTAAATTTAATTCAATCACCATTGAAACAAAACAAAACAAAAATCAGCTGTTTTTGGCATCCTAAACAAATATGGTGAAAGTTCTGGGCTTGGAAACACTTTTCTTCATTTCTTCTGTCACTCTGTCATCTATCACCTTAACAACAGCTCCAGCTATAGGAAGGAGTGAAGCCAGACCTGCTTTTCAAATGATGAGGTACCTCCCTTCTAGGCAGGACATGGTTTCCAATCTCTGAAAATACAGGAGACTGAGAATGGGGTTTCCTCTGTTGCCAGGAGCCTACAAAAAGTACTGAGCCCCAAATGCTCCCCATTTACTTTCTCTGGCCTGGGATCTATTGGGAGAACGAGAGCAGGATAAAATAGGGAGTGTTCAGTCTTTCACTATCATCGTGGTGGGTGATAGGAGCCATGGTGACGCAGTGATTAAAATGCAGTATTGCAGGCTGACTCTGCCGACTGCCAGCAGTTTGATTCTGACCGGCACAAGGTCGACTCAGCCTTCATCCTTCTGAGGTCAGTAAAATGAGGACCCAGATTGTTGGGGGCAATATACTGACTCTGTAAACTGCTGTAAAACACTATGAAGCGGTATATAAGTCTAAGTGCTATTGCTACTGCTATCATCCATGTCCCCATTATTCTGAGCATTGGTGGAAAGGGTGTGTGTGTATGTGTGTGCATACACATGCATGTTTGCTTTGGCATCTTCATCCATGTAATCCAAAGGAAATCATTTTGGCTGTTTAGGAGGTAACCTTGGTTGATGTCATGATTAATAATGTCAAAAGCCAATAAAAGTATTAATATTACTGAAGTGCCCAAACTTAGTAGCTACGTTCCTATTATAAATGCATTTGCATCGTCTCTATTTGGGACTGTGAAACAAAGGAAGTTGAAAATCTCTGCAGTTGAACAAGGCAGATGTGATATTTTCTTAATATCATATAAGAATCACCTTGCTTTT
The DNA here is from genome assembly GCA_003457575.1 of Thermophis baileyi. Classification (NCBI taxonomy): domain Eukaryota; kingdom Metazoa; phylum Chordata; class Lepidosauria; order Squamata; family Dipsadidae; genus Thermophis; species Thermophis baileyi. Next base: position 117,556 of record QLTV01002077.1, read on the forward strand.
CCCTATCTTACTTTTAAAGACTTCCTTCGTTTATAATACTGGCTATAATATCTCCTTCAATTAGTATGAGATTGAAGGCTAGATGCTTTATGGGAGATTCAGTTCAGAAAAGGCATCAGAGAAAGAGATTACAAGCTTTTGATTAACAGCAAAGCAAAAAAGAGTGTTTGATTAAAATAAAGAGGCAGGGAGGGCCAAGGCAAGTCAATGAAGAGAACAGAAAAAAAGAGATCAAAGGAAGCAGAGAGTGAAAAGCAACTGGGCTCGAAGACATGGGGCAAAGGGGAGGGGAGAATGAGGATACTAGCAGAGGCACGAAGAGCCAGTGCTGATGGAAAAAGGTGATAGAAAAGGGTACAGAGGAAGCTGTGAAGAGGCATTCAAGGTAGCACAGGAACAAAAGCAAACCTGAGAAAATAAGAACCATTGCAAATGACAAAGAAGGAAACAAAGGGGGATTAGAGACTAAAGCAGTTGAGTGAGCATGGTGTAGAAAATGGAGAGGATAAAGTTAGGACGTAGATTGGAAATAATGCAGAGAGCTAAAATGCTGAATTATTATCAAACTTGGTAAAAAGTTACATTAAGCTTATCATTTGGGGGAAAGCAGTTAATATGGGTGTGTGTACACCTGCAGAAGGTGATTGAGGAAGTAACAATGAAGATGAAAAACAAATCTTATTGTAGGCTAAATAATGTCTATAAAAGACTTACGTTTGAGCAACAGTACAAAGTTTAATTTTCTCTCTTAATTCAGATAAACTGTAACTAACCTTGGACTTAAAAAGCCATCTGGGTTGGAATACTACCTGGTTTGAACCTTATAACTTATCAGCATGAGTGCCGCCAGAACTCCAGTTCTTTCTTTTACACTGTAGTCCCCAGACAAATGATATTCAGTTTCCTTTCCCCCTCCTTCCTGGTGGCATGTGTCTGCTTGTCTGAAAACATTGTCATTATGTTAAACTTTCATAAAGCAAAGTGTAGCAAACTATGAACCGTGCACTGCAAGGAGGACTGAACATAGGGGGATTAATCTTAAAGGAAGTCTATTATGGTATAGATAGCCTTATGAGAAAAAGCAAAGAAATAGCTTCACAGGCTATCAAGAGAAACTCTCATAGAAGGTGTTGGTTTGAAGAAAAGTGGAATATAATAAATTACACATGTACAGTATATGCCAAAACAGATTTCTGTCACCTAACATGTAGGCTGAAGGCAGAGGTCGGTTCCGCCCGGTTCCGCCCGGATCGCCCGAACCTGTAGCAACCTGCTGGTGACGTTATGATGACGTCACGGATCCGGTTCGGTCGGTGCCGGTCTGTGGGTGCCGCCATCTTTTTTTTTAATTTAATTTTTTTATTATTATTATTATTTCTTCTGCGCATGCGCAGAAGCCGAGTTTCCAGCACTGCGCATGCATCGCCATCTTGTTTTTGGCTTTTCTTTATTATTTCTTAATTTTTTTTATTTTGCACTGCGCATGCATGCGCGTCCACGAGGCGCGTGTGCGCCCGCGAGGCGCGCCCACGCGGCGTGGGAGGAAGCGAATCAGCAGCGAGGTAAGTTAGAACCCACCCCTGGCTGAAGGTATAAATATGTTTGAGGGTATATCTCTTAGAATAAAAGTGCATCTTTGACAAAAAGATTTTTTTTGAACTCCAGATGCTCATTTGTTATCTTCTTTTGTACCAGATTCCTGGTGATTGCCTGGACAAGTCCATGCAATATTCTTGTAACATTTTTCAGAAGTGATTTCATTGACTTCTTATTACTTAAAAAGAGTGACTTCAGTGTCTCCCAGTTTCTTGCCTGTCGCCTTTAACCACTATACCAAAATGGTTATTTAACTTATCTTAGTGGATATTTAATTAAATACCTAAATAATTAGAATGTAGATGGCATATTCAGAATCAAAAGTAAAGGTGAAGGTTTAGATAGTTTTGGGCTGACCCAGAACCTGCAGTCTAAAGGGATCAATTTCTATTCAGCTTAAGAGTCCTGATATAACTCCAATTAGCACCATTAGTCAATAGTTATTTTGTACCCCATAGAAGCCAATCTGTAGATCCTGATGTATCTCCTTTCTCTTCGCCTGAGCCACTTTACTGGGACTTCCGGTGTCATATGACCAATAGTGATACAAATGGATATACAGTAAGTTTGTTCTGTCACTATTTCCTCAAGAAAAATAGGTTGAACATTGAAATAATTCTAATCAAACAAAGTTATATTATCCAGATCTAAGGGCAGATTTGCACTCCAGGGCTTAGAAATGTTCTTTACATTCATGCTATTAAATCCTTCAGGTCATCCTGACAGTTGCTAAAGCATCCTGTAGATGACTTTTTAATAAACAACCTTTTTCCCAGTAATTTAAATGCTAGAAGATTTAGCTGTAGATAGTCCTCAACTTACGAATGGTTATAATCAATCCAAAAAAAGGGGACTTATGATCTGGATTTGAAACGTTGACAGTTGGGCCCCCTTCATAATCATGTGGTCAAACTTTGAGGACTCAGCAACATGGCCGTATTTACAGTCATTTGCAGCATCCCAGTCACCAACATCATGTTTTACCACAGTTTCACCAAAAACTGGCACTTCTGGTTTCCAGCAAAACTGTGCCCATAGCAAACCATTGGTTTGCTTAATGAACACTGTATTAGCGATTGCTGCCAAAAAAGGTCATAAAATCATCATAGTGGGCAAGCTCCTTTACAGTTGTATCTCGAGAACTATTTGTAATGTTATGAGAGTACAAACAATGGGCTGACTGGATAAATTGTTTTGGACTCCTATCACTTCTTACTTGCACAAAAGAGTATTGGACATTGGAAGTAGAGCTGGAGGTCTGCTTCTTTAGCCTTGTTACATAGCAGTGTTGAAGTTCTGGGACATGAATGACCGAAGCATGGAAACCCACAGGAACAAATCTGGTGTAGATTTCACCAGTCCTGCAGCTCTGGCTGCAGTGTTCAGAGCTGTAGATGTTTCCCCATCTTACTATGTGGCAGGGGTGAAATCCAGCAGGTTCTGGAGAACCAGTAGTGGAAATTTTGAGTAGTTCAGAGAACCGGCAAATGCCACCTCTGGCTGGCCCCAGAGTGGGGTGGGAATGGAGATTTTGCAATATCCTTCCCCCAGGAGTGGGGAGGGAATGGGGATTTTGCAGTATCCTTCCCCTGGAGTGGGGTGGGAATGGAGATTTTGCAGTATCCTTCCCCTGCCACGCCCACCAAGCCACGCTCACCAAGCCACACCACGCCTACCAAGCCACGCCCATAGAACCGGTAGTAAAAAAAATTGGATTTCACAACTGCTATGTGGGTAACATTTTATATGACAATGGAATTCATTCATAGGATAATTGTTGCAACCTCAATATATTAAAGGATATTTAATCAAATGCAGCATTTTTCTAGACTATTTTTCGGGGGGGGGGAGTAATTTATAAGCTTGGAATGTCTGAGTTCACTGGATCTCAGTAGAATGCAGAGAGTTCCTTTTGCTTTGTCAAAGGTTATTGAGAAATAATACAGTATTTCATACAAAATGAGATGGTAGTTATTTTTAACATAAATCAAAAATAAATTACCTTCTCCAAACCTGACGTTTGTAGTTATATTACCGTAGAAAGTCACAATCACAGCAGTGTCTAGCAATTCATTTAAAAACTGAACTGAAAACTTTCTGTGCTTGAAAAGGTTTTCTCTAACTATCATAACAGAAGAATGAAAACTTGAAACAGTTAAATACTTTTAAAACACTTTAAAAAGTGTTTTTGAAAAGCACCTCAACTTGATCATTTTTATTAGAGTCTAAAACTTTTGCTTTTAAATAGTTGCAACTTCATTTCCAGTCACTAATGCAAAGGAAAAAACAGTCAGCTAATAAATAATGTCTCAAAGGTGCTTTTTCAAAAGGCAACTGGACTGGGGATTTTTTTTATTTTTTATTTTTTTGTAAATGAGGAAGAAGTTTCGCTTCTCATCCAAGAAGCTTGGATGGATGAGAAATCAAACTTCTTCTTCCTCAAAACAAAACAAAACAAAACCCAGTCCAGTTGCCTTTTGAAAACACATCATTGAGACAACCATGACCTGGATGACTGAGAATCTCCATAGACCAGAGGTCTTCAAACTCGGCAACTTTAAGACTTGTGGAGTTCAACTCTCAGAATTCTCCAGCCAGCTGGGAGTTGAAGTCCACAAGTCTTAAAGTTGCCAAGTTTGGGGACCCCTGCCATAGACACTAATAAATAATGGTAGCAAATAGGCCTATAAGAAGTTCTCAGTTAATGACGATAATTGGGACCAGAAACTCTGTTGCTAAATAGAAAATTATGCAACTGTGATGACTTACGATGGCAGTTCTGATAGTTCCAATTGTGGTCATTAAGTGAATCTTGCATGGTTCTTAAGACAACACATGACTACGACTTACAACTGACTGCCAGCTTTCCCGTTGATTTTGTTTGTGGGAAGACAACAGAGAAAGTCACAAACGTAGAAATGCTTCAAAACAGTGCAACTGTTCTAATTGCAACTGAGTTGACAAATGCCCGGATCGTGATCACATGACTACAAGAACATTGCAATGATTGCAACTACAAGGACTGATCACAAGTCTCACTTTTTTAATGCCATCGTAACTTCAGAATCGCTGAATAAGTAGTCATTAAGCAGGGACTATTGTATTTAAAATGTTCTTAAGAAACTTTCTTAAACTGGTGTTTAAATTTCTAGTAGCAAATTTGGGAAAAGCTATTTAAATATATGGGGCATGAAAACTATTGTTATTTAAATAAATAAAACATTCCATTTTTCTACTGTTTATTGCCTTTAAAAGTTGTGCTGAGTTTTAAATTTGTTTTCATGTTTAGAAAACATTGCTTGAAAAATTGCCTCTATTCATAGTCAACATATATTTAATAACTTTAAACTATGCTTATCATAAAACTGCACCTGCAAAAAAACAGTAAACAGCTCCCTATTGAAATGCATAGAAATCTTAGCAATTTTTTACATTTTCTGTAAAATATTTTCGGGTATGAACAAAGCAAGATTATTAATAAATGTTTCTAATTAAGTACATTCTGATTTAAAGTATTAAAGAATGTGGAATATTCAGATAATTTTAAAACCCTTGTTAGAAAAGAAATTTGCAGGAATAGTTCTATAAGAAATGAAATTAAATCAAGCTCACCATCACCCAAAACATGTTTTATTTAATCATAGCTTCTTGAATAACCTTTAGTGGTGAGTTGACAGAAATAGTAAGCTATAATTCCCATCATATAAACTAAAATAGTGGAATTTACTAATTGTCCAAACCAACAAGCCAATTGATGGAATTTTGTACAGTGTTGCTGTATTGATACAGTGATCTTATTTTTAACACAATCTATCCCAAACTGGCAATCACCTGGTGTGTGAAATACAATACCGTTCAATCCTCCCCAGCATGATGGGATTTGTAGCCAAATTTGTTTATTGGGTAGCTGATGGGGCAAAGTGTTTTTACTAGAAGAAATCAGAGAATTAAAATACCGTAAATTTTAATTAAATCAGGACAGGAAAAATGTATTTCAACTTCTATGAAATAATCAGAAAATTAAAATGAATATAACGAATTGAAAAACAAAACACAAGTGTCTTCCTGAGCCTGTGTCCAGAGATTTCTATTATTTATCACTATAGCATCAGTCAAATTGCTGAGACTATCAGAAAAGTCTGGGGTGGGGAGAGTTTCATTTATAAATAGTTAAATAAGTTGCATGAAGATATTTGGATGGCTTTGTCTCAGTTGTCAGGTAAGATGCCACAATTTAATTTAATTTATTATATATATGTCATTTTTTAAAGTTCTAGACCAGTGATGGTGAACCTTTTTTGGCTCTGGTGCCAAAAGGGTATGCGCGCACACGATAGTGTGCACGTGCGTGCCCACACCCATAATGCAATGCCCTCCCCCGCGCATGCACACAACCCCCGTGCATGTGCACAACCCCCGCTGCCCCCCCGCGCATGCGCACAGGCCTAACTGAAGCCTCCAGACTTCCTGTAGGCCCGTTGGGCTGTTTTTCGCTCTCCCCAGGGTTCAGGAAAGCCTCCTGAAGCCTGGGGACGGCGAAAAATGGCCCAACGGGCCAATCGGAAGTTCGGAAACAAAACTGAAGTGGACCTACTACTTACCTTCAGATAGTTGCAACCAGGCTTCGCACACCTCGGCCCATTTCTTCTGCAGCTGGCAAGGCTTTCCTGAAGGCCTCTGCAGCCGATAACAGAGCTCCGGATTGATCCGGAGCTCTGTTATCGGCTGCAGAGGCCTTCAGGAAAGCCTTGCCAGCTGCAGAAGAAATGGGCCGAGGTGTGCGAGGCCTGGCTGCAACTGTCCAAAGCCAAAGAAGTTCCTGAAGACCTCTGACAGCAAAAAAGAGGCTGGGGGTGAGCACACACTTTCCTGAAGCCTGGGGAGAACGAAAAAGGCCGAAAAGAAGGCCGAAAATCAGCTGAGCTGACATAGGGCAACGCCTCGCGTGCCCTCAGATATGGTTCCGCGTGCCACCTGTGGCACGCGTGCCATAGGTTCGTCATCACTGTTCTAGACTTACATTTATCTTTTGACTTATAATTCAATTACTTCATCCTTTAATAAAGATTATCTTGTATAAGTACATTGCTAAAAGTTGTTACATATTTGCCATTTGTAACTTTATGAAAGTAATGTTTTGTCAAACTGTTCTTAATCAATTTTATAGTGTTTTAAATATATTTCATTTATAGAAAAATATTTGATTTATATATTTTCCCATTGATTTAAATTAATTCCAGTATTTGTTTGATTTTAGTATGGTGTATAGGCCAGTCCATTTGCAATCATTTTGGATTAGCTATCAAATTATTTAATTCAAAGAAAAAGTTCCAATGATCTGATGACAAACTAGCTGTTAATGACCTGCTGCTAATATATATTGCTAACAAAAATATAGCTACAACCTTTGTAATTGTAGACACCACCACCCCTTTAAAGTTTTGTTTGCACAGGAACGGTGGTGATTACTTATTGTTTGTGCAGATGCATACCTGAGAAGGTAAAAGGTGAGGATGGATGAAAGGTGTTGGAAGTTATGTCTCAAACTAATTCTATTAGCAAAGAAATGAAAAGACATGAGAAACAGCTTGTAGCCCAAATCCCCCCAGACCCTTTCAGATTAAAAGTTTCCAACTGAGAAACACATGGCTTATCTGCTGCCTTTTTAAAATGGTTGTGTTCTGACCCAGCCTTAGCAGAAGCAAGAAACAGACTCCTTGTCACAAAAAAACCCTCTTTATTTACCTCTTGTGAATTAATTGCATTCACCCACCAAAAAGTCCAGGCAAGAGTCCTGCAAGGAGTTAACGGCAGCAACAGACCTTATCAGTTCCTTGCGATAATTGCAAGGCCGTGAGCTCCCAGCCGAAAGGCTGCAAATTAAGTTCTGGCAAGCAGTCTTTGATGCAGGAAACACAATGAGCAAAATCTCCAGAAATACGAACTGTTGTCTCCTACGACAACCACTCCCCTTTCCTTCTATTTATTCCCCAGCCAGGGAGGGGCCATTCAGCATCCACGTGTGCTTTGCTTCCTGAGTCGACTCCTTGTCCTCAGTTGTTCTCCTCTCCTAAATAGCTTGTCCTCCATTGTTCACCTCTCCTAACTGCTCTGCGCATACGTGCATCTGGAACAGGCCCCAGCTGTTCTTCCTCCTCACTTATCTCAGCCTCCAAAGGCAGCTGCCTCTCTGATGGCTGGGAAATATCGGACGGCCCTGGCTCTATCTCTGCATCCGACGCAGAGCATCCATCATAGCCTTCCCCAGACTCCAGGAGTGGCCCAAGTTCCTCCCCAACCTCCTCATCGTCCGAGTCTATCGCCGGCGCAGCTGGCAGACCACAACAGGTTGTTAGAGAAGTGGCTCCATCATCACCTTTCTTTCTTTTGTTTTGTTTTTTTGACAATTTATATCCCATAGGTCCATCTAATAACAAGATTCTCAAGATCTTGAAAAACAGCGTATAAAAATGAACCAGAACCGTAGAATACTTTTTGGAAGGAAAGCAACAAAAACTAAACTGCTTAGATCTAACCAATTCTTTGAAATAATTACTTTTAAATAAAACTTTTTTATATCCATATATACAAAAAAATGCCCAAACATGTATTTGGTATTTTGATAAATTTTTGTAGTGCTAAGTATGAACACAATATTGATACTTTTAGCTTAAAGCTTAATGGTGATTCGTGGATGGATGGATGGATGGATGGATGGATGGATGGATATAGATACATAAAATCTACTCCATTATTTACAACTAATTAATCATATATTAGGAAGCTACTATGTGCATGATATTTCTACATCCCTTGTTTATTCCTTGTATTTTGTTATTTTATTATTTTTTCAAGCCTGTTTGTAAACGTTACAAATTTATGTAAACTGTCTAATAAAAATAATAACAGAAATGAATTTGAGATGGAACGCTGCTTTGTAGAAGTGTTCACATGTTAATTATTTATGGAATCCTCATATGGATTTGCTTTTTTTTAAAAAAATGCTGTACATGCAAAACTTCAAGTGCTTCTGTTGGTGACATTTTAGAAATCTCATGAATTACAGAGAAGGCTATTTGGAAAGAGTTGCCATCAACTAGGCAGCATCTAGGCTTTTTTGCTTTTTTCCCATCCTTACACAATGGGAGCAATATCTTTGTTGAATCTCTGGAGTAAATTAACATGGACTGGATGAGGGTAAATAATTTGTTGTGTATGGATACAGAATTACTTACTCTTATAGAACTTTTGGGAGAAAATATATCCTCTCACTGGCATTGCACCACCTAAGATCAGGTGAGAAGTAGCAGCAGATGCCAAGAGAACTAAGCAAGAGAATGATCCTCAACATCCTCTGAATGGACATGTCCCAAGTCCACCAACTCAACTCAGATCTAGGAACAGCTTTATGGCAAGAACAAACATTCTTGAGGGTACACAAGAATAAATTCGAATTAAAAGATGGAAGAAGACTGCTGAGCAAGGAATAATATTAAAGGAGGATATGGCTGAAGGAACTGACCTCCCTTATACTACTTGGAGGATTCCTCTTCCTCTTTTGCTCATCTTAAAAAGGTTCAGTCCAGATTTATAAGCCCCCCCTGTGTTTCTAATGCAAATCTAAGGAGAAAGGCAGGGGTTTTCAAGGTTGAAACTAGTGCATGGATGTGCATTATACACATTGGCTGAAACTACAGTTCCTCACAGGTTTGTGCCCTTTCCTTATGGGGGATAACTATAAATCAACATGGATTAGAACTATTCTATTAAACTCCAACATCTCAGCCTCTCCAAGGAGGAATTCCTAATGATGGGCTATGAGCATTCACAGTGCATTTAAACAATGTATTAAAGATCAGGAAGTTCAACAAGACTTGTCTGCTTGACCCAAGAACATTTTCATGAAGAGACAGGCCCCTCCTCACAAACCAGTGAGATGTTTATATCATATAACTGTCTCTAAATTTTGGAGCGTATTAACTCTAGTTGGTTTTAACACTCTGCCCACAGCAATTCTGGACGGCTGATATAAAAAAGTTCCAAATGAACTGAAACTGTGCCTCTGTGGACAAGGGCCATTGAAACTACAGCTCATATCCTGTTGTATTGCCCTCTCTATAGGGACTCACAGACTCATAACACCTTACCTGATTAAATGTCCTGAAAATTTTGATCTCTTTTGTGTACAACTACTATTGTCGGATCAGCATGATTCAGTTTTCCTGAGCATAGCTTAAGTTTTGTTACACTGTCTGTAAAATTAGGCAGACCTTTGTCATCCACTGAGGATTTCACCATCAATTGTAATATATTATTATGCTCTATTTTGTTCAGTTCTGTTCAGTTTTGCTTTGTTTTATTTTAATGTTTATTGTTTGATTTTTTGTGTTGGTCTGTAAAGATTGATTGATTGATTCACACTTGAACTTATTTCTCAAAAATTAGTCAGTAACAAACATAATGAAAGTTTTCACAAGGATATTGACACAATGGAAAAAAGGTATCAGGCAAGGGGAATCTATTAATGCTGGCTGATTATTGTTGGACACTGCAGGGAGATGCATCAGACACTGAGTACAAACAAAAATCAGCAGCAAAACATTTTTAGACCTGTTCAACTTGTGCAGTGTGTCAGAAACATTATGCAATTAAAAATATTAAAGTAATTAAAAGCTAATTTCATATTTCTCAAGACTCGTATGTGATATAATATCTGAATACTATATTTGTTTTCTTTTGAAGGAGTCTATCATAATCACCAAAAGTTTTTCAGGAAGCAAACTTTTGAAGAAAAATTGTCCTTAAAGGCTAGGTGAAAATTGTTACTGATTGAGAATTTGGATCCACTATGTTTTATGTGAGCAACGATGGATGTTAGTCTGATTCAGGTTAAATTTTAAGGCACAGGTATTTTTGTTTAAAGTCCTTTATGGTCTAAATTTAAGTTATTTGGGTCAGGCCCATTTCTTTGTACCTATACTCCTTTTTAAAACCTGGGAGAAGGGAATCTTTAAATAATGCCAATATCTGTTAAATGAGTGACTGCTAAGTTTGAAATTAGTTTCCTTGGGTAATGCCATGTATTCATTCCTTTTCATAACTGTTTTATGGTGCTATTTTGATATGGGTTTGGTTTATGATTAATTTTTAATTTGCAGGAATCTATTGAAATGTTTATTAACTTGACTAAATGATTATATTTTATGGTACTCTTTTATGCCCAGTAAAATTTAACTAAATTTGTCCTGTCTAAACTGTCCTTGGTCCAGCCTTGGGATTTGTTCATAATATTACTTTTGAAGCACTCAGCCCCAGGATGCAACTCAGCTGGTTCCATCCATTAAGAACATGATCTTCGTGGCCCTGAGGGTCCTTTGCTCTCTCTCAGTGGGATGAAGGAAACTTCTTAATGCACTTGGAGTGCCATCATCAGCTGCATTCTGCTGTTTGCTTCCATCAAAATGAACAAGACACATTTCCACAATAAAGAGAGGTTCCATAAAACAACCCAACAAAATTGAGTAGCTTTAGTTTTTTTTAAAAAAAAGCTTTTCCCGTAATCTAGTTTCCATGGTAATAGGAATAAGTATATTTTTCCTACTCTAATTCTTTTGCTGATAATGTGCTTAAATGTGTTTGTCGCATGCAATCCTTAAGAGTGCTTTCATTTAGAATTAAATTGAGGAAATGTTGGAATATCAATACCTTCCAGTCTCACAAGACACAAATCACTTTTTTTGCCCACTACATATTTTGTGTATTTTCATTCATTTTTGTTAATTCTTCATTTAAATAATATTTAAAATATATTACATTGGCAAAAATAAGGGACATAACTTCAGATCATGGTCATAATACTTATATTTAAAGAAAATAATGATTTGGTAGTTTTTGAGCTCATCATATTTAAATAAAAATAAAAAATACAACTACTGTACATCTCAAGTGTATTTATAAATTTGAAGCATATTTCTTCCAGCAAGTAGTGGCAAACCTCAAAATAATAACCTAGTATTCAGGAGTGCCTTTTAAAAGTACACATTGTTGGCTCAGCTCAGCAGTGAATTCAGAACCAATGATTCCCACTTTGTCATCTTCAACCAACAGAAGATCATTTATTAAGTTAGCGACCTGCTGTACAGGCTGAAGGTGACAAAGTGGGAATCATTGGTTTTCATATTCGATAAAATATCATATTTTGATATAACTGGCTCAAGGTTGACTCAGCTTTCCATCCTTCTGAAGTCAGTAAAATGAGGACCCAGATTGTTGGGGCAATATGCTGACATTGTAAACCGCTCAGAGAGTTCAGTAAAGCACTGTGGAGCGGTATATAAGTCTGTGCTATTGCTATTACAATTGCTATATTGTTGTAGATAAGGTGTGTTAAGGCCAGGAAAAGAGAGTTCACATTTCCATCGACTTGAAAAGATGGGATATAAACATTTAGCATACAGATCTATACGACTTGATTTCTATGGTATGAGGTGTATATGGCTGACTATGCTGGGTGTATACAGCTCCGTTTTGTCTGCACATGTTGTGCAGTGAACTTCTGCAAGTTCCTGAATATGAAGTTATGTGATCAGAAAGTCAAGATTTATTACTGTGCTTGATGTGAAGTCTGACACTTTTTGAAAGGTAGCACCCATATTTATTACCTAACTTTTGTAACAAAAGGGTAATGTTTTCCATTTTAAGTGTTACAAGAATAGGATGAACATATGTGAACTGTTGTATCTGTCCATCTGCAGGGGAGGTTTCATGCACTCTTGGCTTCTATACAGAATCCTAGAGACTTGAGAATGAATCAGAACAAATTACTCCTAGGCAGATTTCAAATGGGCAAACTATTTCTAGAGTTTTGAATCTAACCCTTACATTGAATTGAGTGGTGATCTACTAAAAAGGGTTACCTGGTTTCTGAATACCTGATATGTCAGTTTGAATATAGGTTTTTTTTCCTTTTGGTAAACAGTGCATAATACTTCTTTTATCTTTTAGGAAATTTTCAAATAATATTTTGTTGCTTGCATTTATTCTCTCTCTCTCTCTCTCTCTCTCTCTCTCTCTCTTTCCCTCTCTTTCTTTCTTTCTTTCTTTCTTAGAATTTTTCCCAGGGAGTATCTTCTTCAGCAGATCCACCTATATTCTCTGGCAGATCTACAGCAGGTAAGTGGTTTTAGATATCAGAGCCTATGTATCTGTTGTGTGTGTGTGAGAGAGAGAGAAAGAGACTGTTCAGGTTTTTTCAACCTGTACATTATGATAATTCACAGTCAGTAATGAAAATATTTCAAGTGTTTCCCAAATGATAACTTAGAACAGGTTATTTATAACTTGCTTACTTATAGTTTTTAACTTAGTAATAAATATTTATTAACTGATGTTCTTGAAAGAACTGAATTATGAGATGAGTTGGCTTCTTTTTGCCTTTAAAACAAATAAGTTCTGTTTTAATACCGTATAAAGTGTTTATGGGATAAATATTTGTAAGAATTTCACAAATTGAGGTGGTAAGTACAGTAATCTGTGGACAAGAAGGATACTGATTTTTCTCTCATTAAAAGTAGATTGCCATAATAGAACTCTTTTTTACAATGGTGATTGCCAAAATTCAGTGTTGATGTTTGTGAACTGATTTGAATATGTGAAGTGCATTACAGAAAATGAATAATGAGTAAATATGGCACTGTATTATGTGGAAATGACTTGTGGTAGTCTGAACTCCAGGCTGACTCTCATAATAACTTACCTGCTGGATATGAATGAACTTCAGGATGCTTAGAGCCACCTACATTTTTTGTAGAATTCCAAAATCCATCTCCCGTACAAAAGACACATACAGAATGCTCAAAGTGTACTTGAATCTAAGAATTTTTTTCAGTGCCACAAGTGAATTGGACACTAACTACTTTCATACAAAATGTCACTTCCTGATGATTCCAAGCTTATGTTATTGTGAAAGCCTGAAATAAATATAAAAAAATCTTGTCGCTCTTACAACTTAACCATGTAGACTTAACCACAAATCCTTTATCTATGTACTCTAGTTCACCTCAAAATCTGCCAGTAGATGCTACTTTTGTCCAATCTTCATTTGAATAATCTAAGTACAGAAGAGAAAGTAGCTTAAAAGAAGAAAATCAGTTTCCCCAGCTGACAGTTTGTAAATCTCTAATGCTTTTTGATCTACCTCATTTTAAAAATGGACTTGGAAATGCCATCCAAGGATTCTCAAATTATCTGGAGGAGAGGGGAAAGAGTAAAAGGAGCAGGGTTTCAGACTCATATTTCATCCATTTATTTAGCCACTCTGACAGATAATTTTGTGTGTTGATATACATTTAGATTCCCCCCCCCTCCTCTGCACTTCAAACCTTTCATCATGTAATTCAATTACTGTTGCTCCTGCTCTGGTGAGTAATTTTTGCTTTTAATCTAGTTCAGTACTTATTATCAGCCTAGAAAGTTTTCTACTACTCTTTTGTCCTTGCCATCTTGTTTCATTACTTGTTATGTTTAAAATAAAATTGTCTGCTTCATTTCTGTCAAAAAGATGTATTAGGAAGGGTTGAAAAAAAACCAAGATTAGGACCCTTACAGATACTTAAGATGATAATGATGATGATTATATGCCATCAAGTTGGTGTGGACTCTTAACAAACACATAAATAGATTTTCTCCAGAATAATCTGCTCCCAACCTGGTCCTTCAAATCTTCCAGTGATATACCCATTGCTACGGTAATTGAGCCCATCTGTCTTTCTGCCGGTCATCCTTTTCTTATTCCTTTCTGTAGACTTCTCAAGAGCACTAGGTCTTTGCATAATGTGCCCAAAAGATGATAATTCAGCTTGACCATGTGTGTATTTACTGAAAACTGATATATTTTTTGTGTGCGTTCTTGTGCATGGTATTCTCAAAAGTCCTCTCCAACACCAAAGTTCAAAAACATTAATACTCTTTATGCTGTGTCTTCGAAGACCAATTTTCACTTTAATAGGGTTTAACAGGGAAAACTATTACACAGATGATTCTTACCTATTTTTGTGGTATATATCTTGACTGCTAGTTCCTTAACTTTGATAGTTGATCCTAAAAGACACATCACCAATTTCATTATTATCAGTTCTAAGATTAGTTGCTGTATCTGTTCTCATTAATTTGGTCAAAATCATTCGTTTAGTCTTCTTAGTCTCATTTTCACTATGCCTCTTGACTTTCATTACTAGAGCTTCCTGATAATTTGCATTTTCTGCTATCAGAATACTGTAATCTGAATAGTTCAGGTTATTGATGATTCTTCCATCACTTTTAGAGCCACACTCAACTTCCAATCCAACTTCCCTCAATATATTTTCAGCATATAGGTTGAATATATAAGGGGACAGTTTAGAGCCTTGCCACACTTCTTTACTAACATGGAAACAATCTGTTTCTTCATGTTCTATCTGGATTGTGGCTTCTTGACCTGTGCATGGGTCTTTCATGAAGACAATGAGATGTTCTGGGATTCCCATTTTCTTAAACATATTCCTTATTTTGAGGTGGTTGACATGATCAAAAGCCTTTCTGTAGTCAGTAAAGCACATGTTTACTCTTTTTGGTATTCCTTGACTTTCTTAATTTTCCAGCATGTCTCTGCAATTATACTTCTTATTACTCAGCCTTTTCTAAAGCCAGCTTGAACCGTTTCCATTTGGATTCTCATTATGTAGGATGTGTTGGATGATCCTAAACATTATTTTGATGGCATGTGAAATTAAAGTATTGTATAATAATTTACATACTCTGTTAAATTTCCTTTTTATATATTAGTATGTACATTGACCTCTGCTGATCTGTTGGCTGTTTTCCAGATTTGTTTACATTATGTGGTTAGAACCTTGACTGATTCTTCTTCTGTTCCTTTCTGTATTTCTGTAGCTATCTCAACCACTCCTGCACTTTACAACTTGGTAATGACTAGGGTACTGATCTAACATTACCTTCTAGTACTAGAGTTTCTTGTATATAGGAAATGTCTTCCAAGATATCTTGGATGTTGATATCTCTGTTGAACAGAATGTCAGTATACTTTCCTATCTTTGTTTAATCATCTGGGAATCAGTTACTGCCTGGCCATTGATGTCCTTTAGTACAGTATGCCAGTTTAAAGCTGGTACTGCCTTCTGAGTTTGGAGATTTTTTTAAAAAAAATTCTTTTCACTCTGGGTTTGTTTGTTTGTTTGTTTGTTTTGGGTACTTTCAAGTCAACATTTCAAGGAGCCGAGGTGGCGCAGTGGTTAGAGTGCAGTACTGCAGGCTACTTCAGCTGACTACTAGCTGCAGTTCAGCGGTTCAAATCTCACCGGCTCAAGGTTGACTCAGCCTTCCATCCTTCTGAGGTGGGTAAAATGAGGACCCAGATTGTTGGGGGCAATATGCTGACTCTGTGAACCGCTTAGAGAGGGCTGTAAAGCACTGTAAATTGGTATATAAGTCTAAGTGCTATTGCTATTATTCCCGGTGACTATCTAGTCAAGTAGTTGCAGTTTTGTTGGCAAGTTTTCAGAAGTCGTTTACCATTGCCTCTTTCCTAGGGCTGAGAGACAACTACTGACCCAAGGTCACCCAGCTGGCTTTGTGTGTAAAGCAGGACTAGAACTCACAGTCTCCCAATTTTAGCCCTAGTGCCTTAACTACTACACCAAACTAGCTTTCCTATTCCATTGTACTAGAGGCTTATTTATCACTGTTCATATATCTGCAGAATATTTCCATCAAAATTGCTCTTTATTCATCTTTATTCTTTGCAGCATTCTCTTACATGTGTTTTTCTCTCATCCACAGCTTCTTTGATTTCATCATTCATACTCTAATGTGTTTTTTTCACATAACTACCCATAGTTACTTGGCATCTTACTAGAGCTTTATTATTGGAAAGTATTCAAGCTTAGATGATCTTGAGAAAAGAAATATTGATGTATATCTCTTACTACATTATAGATAAACGTGTGGGAGGAAGTTTGCTAACGTCTGGGTTTTTTTCTAAAGTCAAGTATTGGAACAAAGATAAAACATTTAAATCTCTGTAGTATATTAAATTACTTGATTAAATGATGCAATAGTATATTTTTACAAATGCTAAGGGACTAACTATTATCAGAAAATACTAATATTTCAGGAAATACAGTTATATTTTGTTGGTTTCCTGTCATGGAAGGCATTGTGTAGTTTATAATAGCATGTATTTATAATAGCATGGCAAATAACATAAGGAAGGTGAAGGATATCTCCTAGTAGGCTTCTACTAGAAGATATCCTTCACCTTCCTTAAGTTACTTGCCATGCTATTCAGAAGTGTCCCCCAATTCTCTGGAACAGTTTTAGGCAGCTTAGGGAATAGGAGAGGATGCCCCCAATTGCCTTGCTCTATATCATTTCTCAAAAAGCCTGAACACAATTGGATTAAACTGTTTTTCAGGAATTTAATTTTGGTAACATATCAGGAGTGACCCAAGCCAGTCAAAGCATTGAGTCAAAAACACATAGATTGGGGTGTTTTTTTTTTTTCTTAATTACAAAATTGACTGGAAAAATGGCTGGCATATATCCAGGTGATATAGGAAAATAAAGGAAAGTAAACTTGATTGTTCCCTATAGGATTCATGCATTGTTGCTGCTTTTGTTGTAGGATCAGATCAAGCCCAAGATTTTAAATCATTTTAGTGGATTTTTCTATGGCATTGAAATATCAAGCAAGTTTGGGGAAATATAAGCCTTGTACTTATCCTACTAGATTTTCTGTGTAAAACTACATTTGCAATATAGGGCAATTTGTTCACTATAGCTTAAGAATGATATTCCATGGTAAGTTGGGCAGCCTTTTCCAGCTAATGAAGATGAGAAAAGGTTATTCATCAAGTCTTCCTACTTTTCTAAGCCTCTTAGTTTAGGAAATATGCCTGAACAGTGCTATGACTTACAGATCTGGGTTGCTAACTATATCTACTCTTCTGGGAATAAGTCCTATGAAACTCATGGGATATTTCCGAGTACATTAGTGTTGAAAAATATTCTAGATACCATTTCTTAGAAACTTGAACAAGCAATTGGGTGAGCCTGATAGAATTAGTTATATACCACATTGTAACATCCTAATATTTTAAAAAAAATAGGTTAATGTATTAGTAAGAATATGTGAATGAACAGGTGTTTTGCTGTAGGTAGCAGTTTTTGCAGTGTACTTAAAAGAAAGTCCAGGAGCAACCCACTGCCTAATAACTATTTAATATTCAACATACTCTATGAACATAACAGTTTAATACAAAAGAGAAAAGTGTGAAGAAGAGTATCTTAATTTTATAAATTTATGCAAGTAGTAATTAATCTCTCATTATTTAGAAAGCTTCATGAGTGCAAATAAGAGAGATTTTGACAGGCTATATCTTCCATATACAGAAAATTGCTTAAGAGTTTCTCTACCTGCCTGCACTATGTGTATGGGAAGCAGAAAAGATACTGAGTAATAAAAGATCTTTCAGATCTTACTTCCAAATGTGCAAAAGTCTTTAGAAAAGCCTGTGTGGGGCTGGAATTTATATGCATGCCAGTTCATATACAAACAGATTATGGTTGTAAAACATTTAACCATCTCAGTTAAAGACCCAGCAGCTGCATTTGCGCAATCTACTGAGCAGTTAGATATGTTTCTTTATTTGATGGCTCAGTGTGTAGTTCAATCTCAGCTTGTTTGCTTAGTTTAAGTATTGTATGAATGCAGAAAATCAGTCTTTTCAGCAATCAGGCTAAGCACGTTATATGAACACAACCATAGGTGTAATCTTTTATCTGTTCACCTAAATACTCACATATGTATTGCCATGTATGTTTTAAATCTGACACTCCCATGATGAACTGGTATTTCTAAAAGTCCTTGTTTTTAATAAATGTTATCTTCATGAAAATAATTCAGATCATGAACAGACCATTTAAATTACACCCTTTGTGCAAGGAGTCTTATGTCTACATAATGATAATGATTAACACACTGACTTACAATGATAGGGTCATAAGATAATGTAGCCGTAACACTGACTTCCCAGTGGCAATCAAACTTGGCATGTAGGTTTTGTCACTTCTGTAACTTCAATTATTAACTCTGCCTTCAGGGCCACACAATACAGTGCAATCTTGTTAAATTTAAAGAGAGTAACTATAACTTCTTTCCACTGGACTACATTTGCCTTATCTTTGAGATATCTACTCTGTGTATATTATCTTGGAAGTCTGTTGATCTGTTGAACCAAAGATTTGTGCAACTTTATATTTTATCAATTAAGGATATCTTACTTTACTTGTTTCTGTTTACATGTTGAACTTTACATGGCTGGCCTTGATTTGACTACATTTTTAAGGTTTCTGTAATGTATCCATTCAGCATGCAAGGTAATTTGGGTTAAATTCCTGCTGGGAAACTGCAGTGTAACATAGTACATCTTAGTTTCCTCTTAGCTTTATGTTTCTGTACTTTAGAACACTGTTTCTCAACCTTGACAATTTAAAAAAATGTGGACTTCAACTCCCAGAATTGCCAAGATAGCATGGGAATTCTGGGAATTAGAAGTCCACATTTCTTAAAGTCACCAAGGTTGAGAAACAATGCTTTAGAGAGTTGCCAAACATATTTATATCCATATAAAGACAATAGAAGTGCTTCTGTATGTTGATGAGTCCATATGGTGGGGTACAGTTTGAAAATTGATTGCTGTAGAAGTTTGTCAGTGGCACAAAGAGGCACTCAACTTCTCTAAACATGACTCTTTGCATGCACATCTATCTGAGGTGTCTTGTAGGAAACCTTTCCATATCACTAGATGATTAATGTGTTCCAGAATAGCTTCCAAACAATATAGTGCCTGTATCAAACACCATGGAGATATATTCTTGTATATAAACGTCATATAAATTCAGACTCCCTGTATTATTTTTAAAATAATGAGCCTGGCTTGCAGGGTATTACATATCTATGCCTTTTTATGGATTGTTACTTTGTAATAGTAAAAAGGTTTGTACATCCGAATGATGTTATGAACTTTACTTATGGAGCATACACTCCATGGATAACCCTGGAAAACAGAATGGCAACTAATTCTCAAATGGCAACTAATTCCAGAATTCTGCCAAGAAAACCAAATGGATGTTTAAATCAGGACAGAATCAATATGATATTGGAAGATGAGTCTTCCAGGCTGGAATACATCCAAAGAGCTAAAATAGAAAACGAGTTATATCTGAATAAGTAAGACAAGGAAATTAAGGATAACAAGAAAGTGAAGTATTTATTTAAGAAAATTACGGAAATCAAGGTAATTCGTTACGCAAATCTGGGCATGCTTAAAGATAAAGAAGGTAAGGATCTATTGCAGAAAAAAGATACAAGAAATGATGACATGAATATACTAAGAAATTGGACATAAATATCTCTACATTGTTGATATGGATTAAGATTGGATCACTGAACTAGAATATTATGGAAAGTGAAGATAAATGAGTCCTAGAAAATATGTAAGATTTGAAAAACGCAGCAATGACCAAACAAGTATAAAAGATGTATTTTTATTCGAATACCTGTACTAAAAAGGGCATTGCTACAAATGCTCAGACTATGGAAAAACTAGGGTTATCGCACATGCTAATAAAATAGTGCTCAAGGTGTTGCAATTTTCAACCGTTCATGGCATGAGAACTAGCAGATATACATGCTGGATTCTGAAGAGCCAAGGACACCCGAGAGCCCATTGCTAACATCCATGAATAATGAGAAACACAAGGCAGATCCAAGAAGATGTCACTTTTTGCTTTATTGATTATACGAAGACTTTTGACTGTGTAAACCAGAACAAATTGTGAATAGTTCTTTAAAAAAAATGGGTGAGCCACCTCATCTGCCTTTTGAAGAAATTGTACAATGACCAGAAAGCAACAGTTAGAAGTGAATATGGAGAAACTAAATTGTTCAGAATTAGGCAAGAGTGTATAATGACATTTATTTAATGTACATGTAGAATATATCATAAGAAATACAAGCCTGAGGTCCCTGGTTATTACAGCCTCTAGAACAGTGGTTCTCAACCTTTTTAATGCCGCGACCCCCTCCCCGCCCCCTCCCCACGCACAATGAGGTGACAAAGGGGGCGTGGCACCAGGGGTGAAATGCTCCCAGTTCGGCCGTGCCTGCGGGTCGCCGGACAGCCGGTAGCCACGGAAGCGGGAGACTTCGCCCACCCGCCCAGACGCCGCCATTTGAGTTCTTTTACCCTCTGCGCATGCGCAAAGCATTCTGCGCATGCGCAGAGGGTAAAAGAACTCAAATGGCGGCATCCGGGCGGGTGGGCGAAGTCTCCCGCTTCCCTGGCTACCGGCTGTCTGGCGACCCGCAGGCACGGCCGAACTGGGAGCATTTCCAAGATGGCGGGCTAGCACGCGCGGCGACCCCTGTGAAAAGGTCGTTCGACCCCCAAAGGGGTCGCGACCCACAGGTTGAGAACCGCTGCTCTAGAACCTAGAATTTATTTGAAACTCTTAATATAGCAAGAATTTAGGAAATTAGAGGGGGGGGAAGGAGGAAGAAGTATTACGTATGTTTGTCACCTTGAGTTATTTTTTAAGGCAGGACATACATACGTATATGTTTTTTGTTCCATATAATTCCATTTTCCTTTCTATGTAAAATATATCCAGGAAGTAATTTACTGCTTTATAACCTCATGAAAATAACATTACTAACGCGAATCTCTTGTCTGCAGTAGTACTTTCCATGTTCCAGGCTCGAAACATCTTTTCTGATTGTTAAACCTATGTTAAATCTAATTTGTGTAACTACATTCCTTCAGCTTTTTTTTATTTGTACCTTCCAGCTACTTTTTAAATATGGAATGTAATATCCATGATGCAACTTTATCCACATAAGCAACCCTTACTAGTGACAATAGTCTTTTTGCAATCTGCAATAAATTCACAATCTCCATTGGTCAGACTTTTTCTAAGCTACTTGACAATCTAGCCTTCTCTTATAGAGGTACTCTATTTGAGTTTCCTCTTGCTACTAATTTTCCTCATCAAACTAACATAGACCTTGCAAAGCCTTTCATATTCCATTTATGCAAAAAGGAATGTTTATGATAATCTGGTTTATTTAAACAATTTATAGTATTACTATGATAACCAACAGGCTGCCTCATTAACATATGGCCATCATGGAGTCTCTTTACTACTTCTTTCAGATTCTCCATATTTTGCTGTTGAAATACGGTGTTTATTGTCTTTTTAACCCAGTTAGAAGCAAGTGGATGTGTTATATATACGACACCTATTGTATTTAACCCCCATCTACATCCCAGCAAGATTACCAAGCCAAACATGTTGTCAATATCTTCTCCAGTGATATTACTGTACAGGGCTGCCTCTTATTTGTTTTATAAAATTACAGTTCTGACTATTAAAAAGTTGCCTCATACTGTAATACGGTAAAATAAAGCCTGAATGCTTGGTGCTGGACATACAGTATCTATTCTTGGTTTATAGTTCAGGTTTCCTCATTTCAGTCATGTTTGTTTGTCCATTCATTAATAATAGCCCACTGTTTATTCTGTTTCCTTATTTTTGTTAAATATCACTTCCCTAGATCTTATTTAGACTTTTGAACCTCAGGAGTAAAATTAAATAAGGAAAAGCATTTTTTTTCTCAAGAAGAGTTGCTTATGTTACTGACTGAGACATTCTGTTATAACAGTAACAGAGAGCTGGCCTTGAATCTTAATTTTAGATGGTGACCTTTATGCATTGTTTAATGTGCAGCATGAGGGGATCTTCCTATAACATTACCATTTTCCTATATCCCAAACAGATGTCAAACTGCACAACTAGCAATAATTTTTCTGCTTCCTGTGGCTGTATTTTTTCGCATTCCCATTTGGGGACAGTAATCCAAGCAGTTCCCAGGACTTCCTGTGCTGCCTACATTTTTCCATTCCACATCTGTGCAGTGGCTTCAACTATTGCTTACAAAAGTATATTGAGTATAAGTGAGGTAACCATTCTAGTGGAATGCACATTTCCCAAATACATTCAAAATTATCTCTGGATGCCGGACACTTGAAATATCAGTCATGATAGCATATTGCTTGTAATAAAAATTGTGCTATTCCAAATATTTGGTAGGTGTATAGATCGGTCATGCTTAACTATCCATTAAGTATAGCTTTACACATGCTGAGTGCATTTCATGGATTGTTTTTAATGAAGCATCTTAGTAAAATTCTGTCTGAAACCTGAAATCTTTCAGAAAGGGAAAGATACCAATTATTTTGAATTATGCTTGATGGGCAGATGGTATCTACTTTTATATACTAATACAAAACTACGATATATATTACAGCAAAGTAATACTAAAAATGTTGGTAGAGACACTGAGACTTAGAATTCTGTCCAGTTCACAGCACACTGGGAAAAATGCTATGTATCTTCCAGCTTTAGTAGAGTAATATGTATATGTATCAACTGAAAGGCAAGGCTTTTCAGTTCTTTGCTAGTATGCCTCAGTGCTTCCCAAATCTTGAAAATGTGAGCCTTAAAATGATTCACCTTTACTGGATCTTGTTTTCAGTGCTGTTCATTTACTTTTGCAGTCTCTGTCTTAAATATTCTAATCCATTGTATCATCTGCAACAGTAGAAAACCATGGAAACAGACTTCAGTGAGAATGGCTCAATGTAAACAAAATGGATACCTTGTCATTCCTTTCTATGGTTTATCAAGATTTTATTATATTTTTCTTGTTATTTTCCAGGTTATCGAAGGGAAGCTGGCCCCTTTCCTTGGGAAAGTAATAAAATTTGCTACCTCCCATGTTTACAGCTGCAGCCTTTGTAGTCAAAAGGGATTCATCTGTGAGATCTGTAATAATGGTGAAATTCTGTACCCCTTTGAGGACAGTTCTACAAGCAGGTTAGAATTTATGATTTTTGAGTTATATGACATATTATTACTAGAGGTCCATAGAAAAATACAACAGAATAACTGAACTGTGGAAGAACCCAGCTCATGCTACTGGCTACCTACAATTTTGATAAAGGTGTGAATAACCTACTTGTTGGATATGAATACAGCAGAAAATGATGATTTGGGCACCGAATTTTACGTAAGTAATTTCAGGGCAAGAGTTGGATTAATTGGAAAAGTGATTCCTTGTAAAACCTTTTAAAAAGCATGTTTTAAGGTTTCAACTTCATCAGAAACACAGGAGCATTGTCTCTGTGAAAGTGTAGTCTGGTTATATCTATGGTTCATAATTCCAGAGAGAAGGAGATTGAAGCATGCCCTGGAGAAGGCCCATTCTCTCTAGAGAAAGGGATAGGATAGCTTGTACAGGTATTGTGCAGGTTGCAGTTCCCTGGATTTGTTATAAAGTTGGTACAGCTTTAGGGCAGCTGCTGGGTTATTACTGGAAGTGTTCTTTGTCTGATGGCACTAAGAAGCACCTGAGCAATAGGCACTTCTTCATATACCCACATGTTATCACTATGGCATAAGCTGTGTTAGTTACCAGTTAGTTTCCAGCTTCAATCCAGGTGTTGCTCATTACCTATAAAGCCCTTTGTGGCATAGGGTCTAGTTGTCTGAGGGCTACCTTTCATAAAATGTTTCTGCCTACCTGGTAGGGTGATTTTGAGGTTCCTGCAATTAAATATGTTCATCTTTTGGGGCCAAAGGAGCGAGCTTCCCCAGCCCCTCCCCCAGGTAATCCTTGACTTAATGACCATAACTGAGCTCAAAATTTGCATTGTTAAGCAACACAGTTAAGTGAATTTTGCCCATTTTATGACCTTTCTTGCCACACTTGTTAAGTGAATCATTGTAACATGGTTAAGTGAATCTGGCTTCCCCGTTGCCTTTGCTTGTCAGAAAGTTGCACTTGACCCCAGGACACTGCAATCATCATAAATACATGCCAGTTGCCAAGTGTCCAAATTTTGATCATGTGATCATGGGGATACTGCAACAGTTGTAAATGTGGAAAAATGGTCATAAGTCACTTTTTCAGTGCTGTTGTAACTTCGAACAATCACTAAACAAATGGTTGTAAATTGAGGATTACCTGAATAGTGTCCATTTTCCTGAGTTAAAGAAGCCCTTAAAGCCTGGCTGTTAAGGTGTTTGTGTCATATCTTCTGATTGTTCTGATTGCTTTTTAGTCTGCCGTGTTTTGTAATTACGTTCTTAATTGTTTTAATTCTATAACCCAGTGTTGTAAGCTGCCCAGTCTTACAGAGAGGGTGACCCATAGTAATTTTAAATCATCATCATCAAATTTTCAGTGGCATGTTTTAGTGCAAAATTAGTTCAATTATTCATCTCTAAACCATGAAAACCCCATAAAATTATTTTTAAAATGCTTCCCTCTTATATGCTCTGTACTCTGAAGCCCTTTGTTTTTTAATTCAGTGTGTGGCACTGATCACAGAAAGATTGTCTGCATAACTGGAATACGGGTAGCCAAAGCCAAGGTACTGTATAGTGAGATTAATGACTACAAATCTTTTAGTTCTGCACCGTGGTGGCACAGTGGTTAGAGTGCAGTACTTCAGGCTACTACTTTTCTGACTGCCGGCTGCCTGCAATTTGGCAGTTCGAATCTCACCAGGCTTGAGGTTGACTCAGCCTTCCATCCTTCCGAGGTCGGTAAAATGAGGACCCAGATTGTTGGGGGCAATAGGCTGACTCTGTAAACTGCTAGAGAGGGCTGTAAAAGCACTGTGAAGTGGTATATAAGTCTAAGTGCTATTGCTATTGCTATTTGCTCAAAGTTGTTCCATCCTTCCAAGGTTGGTAAAATGAGGACCCAGATTGTTGGGGGCAATATGCTGACATTGTAAACCAGCCAGAGAGTTCTGTAAAGCAGTGGAGTGGTATATAAGTGCTATTACTATTATTATTTGTTTCATATATCTTTTAACCATCCTAGTTTGTGGGGATGATCACTATAGGTACCGTGTTTCCCCGAAAATACGACATGTCCTGAAAATAAGGCCAAGCCTGATTTTTGGGGTGGGCGTAAATATATGCCCTCCCCCAAAAATAAGCCCTAGTGAAGGGGTGGCCGTGGCCAGCACAGGAGGCAGCCCTTCCCTTCCCTGGTCACCTCAAGGCTGCTGGGCCTCTTAACCACGGCCCGCTGATCAGCTGCTTGAGCAAGGGCCGGGAATTCTGTCTCTCCGGGTGCCTGGAGATATTTCCAGCGTACTCTTGCTAGCCCCAGCCCTGCCCACAGCGCTAGGCAACCTTCGTTCTCTGTTCCGCAGCTCACCTTGTGGCTATGGAGCAAGCGGTGACCACAGCTTGCGCTCCGCGGGTGTTGCTTAGGCTCCTGCTACAGAAAGCCATGTGGCCCGTCGGAATCGCCACCCCCCCTACCCAGCTGCTGCTGCTTGAAAAAAGGACAGGCGATTGTGGGAAGGCATGCTTACGATAGAAGCAAAGCGCAGCCTGTCCCTTTCAAGCGATCAAATGTCTGTCTCTGTGTGTGTGTGTGTGTGTGTGTGTGTGTGTGTGTGTGTGTGAGAGAGAGAGAGAGAGAGAGAGAGAGAGAGAAAGAGAAATGACGGAGAAGTAACAAGAATTGCAGGCAACGCTGTTTGAAAGAGTTTCCTCTCCTCCGTTTCTCTTTCTCTCTCTCTCTGTCTCTCTCACACACACACAGACACACACAGTTGATGAAAACGGCAGAGGGCAGAGCCGGTAGTGGCAGGAGTGGTGACCCGGCCCTGGAGAGGGGCAGAGGTGAGAGTGCCAGTGGCACTGGGAGTGGCGGAGCCAGAGGCAGGCGACGAAGACGAGGAGGGCATGGTGACTTTGAGCATGCTGCAGTGGAGGTTCAAGCGGCGGTGTTGGGGTCTGCCGGGATTCACCGGCTGTTCAGAAGCTGCGAGGAAACAAAGTGGCTAGCGGCAGCTTCTCTGCTCCCACCCCTGCCTCCGGCTCTCGAGCAAAGCGGGAGGGGAAGGAAACTCTTGCGGGCTGCCTGAGGAAGCCGAGCTGACAGCCAAACTTCTAGCCGGGCGCAGCAGCAGAAGCAGCCCGCAAGCAAACCTTTCGGGCGGCGGGGGGGGGAGAGTGCACGTAAGACACAGCACCAGCACAAGGAACCTTTTGGCTGCACGCTGCATGCAAGAAATCTTTCTCCCCTTTCGCTCCAAGAGGCTGCGCAGGCATGATGAGTCTCATGAAGACTCATTTCTGGCGGAGTTTGGAGGAGAGAAAGATTTCTTGCATGCAGCATGCAACCAAAATGTTCCTTGTGCTGGTGCTGTGTCTTACGTGCACTCTCCCGCCCCCCCCCCGCCGCCCGAAAGTTTTGCTCGCCGGCTGCTACTGTTCGGCGGGGATGGCTGAGGCGCTGTGGGTGTTGCTGTTGCCCTCGCCGCCACCGCCTACGGTGGCCAGCCCCCTGCAGGCTAAGCTCAGCTGCGGGCAGGGAGCACTAGCCGTGGCCGGGCCGGCCGAGCTGCGTCTGTCGGGGCTGCCGGGCGCGTGGGAAGAGTAAGCGGGGCCTGCGGGAGGTAGGGAGTTCAAGTAAGGGTCCTGTGAGGCTCCCCTTCCCAGGAAGAGTCTGGTTCAGTCGCCGTCCCATCTGGTGACTCCCAAGGCGGAGGGGCTTCCCGGGCATGCCGGTGGGCGCTCCAGTCAGTCAGCGCTCAGGTGGGACCGCAGGGAGATCAGAGCGGAGAGGAGCCGGGGGGAAGGGGAGGCCTCCAATGACCGTCACCATAGAGCGGGAAGCGCACTAGCAAAGCAGCCGCTGCCCTGGCTGGGGTTTGGAAGCCGCAGAGCCGGAGTTTGGGGGAAAGAAAGAAAGACTTCTGCTGCTTCTGCTGCTTTCCTTGCGTGCAGCCAAAAGCAGAAGCAGCAGAAGTCTTTCTTTCTTTCTCTTCCCCCAAACTCCACCTCTGCGGCTTCCAAACCCCAGCCAGGGCAGCCGCCGCTCTGTGAGTGCGCTTCCTGCTCTATGGTGACAGCTGGAGCTG
Source organism: Thermophis baileyi (assembly GCA_003457575.1). Lineage (NCBI taxonomy): Eukaryota > Metazoa > Chordata > Lepidosauria > Squamata > Dipsadidae > Thermophis > Thermophis baileyi. The sequence goes on from QLTV01002077.1 coordinate 145,221, forward strand.
GAACTGGACCCTGAAGGGGGAGCTGGCCCAGGCCGTGGCTTCTGCGCGAGTGCTGATGGTGGGTGCCGGCGGCATCGGCTGCGAGCTCTTCAAGGACCTGGTGCTTACTGGCTTCGCCCACATCGACATGGTGAGGCCTGGGAGGCGCGCGAGTGGGGACAGGCGCTCTCACGGCTTGGCGCCTTCAGGCCGCTTCTGTTCACACAAACACACCCCGCAGGAGGGGAGAGGCTTGATGGCGGCGCGCAGAGGGAGCCTCTCTGCCAGACTCCCAGCTGTGAGTGCGCAGGCCGCCCGGGGCCTCCTGCACCCCCAAAATAATAAGACACCCCCCCGATAATAAGGCCAAGCCCTTATTTCAGGGTTTAAAAGAAAATAAGACCCTGTCTTATTTTTGGGAAAACACGGTAGTGCTCACTTAACAATGGTAATTGAGACTGGAATTTATATCACTAAGCAATGCGGTCATAAAGTTCAACATCACATGCTCATGCTACTTAGTGACTGTAGGTCTGGCAGCCCCTCTCTATTGCAATTGTTATGTGAATGCCATGGGTTGTTAAGCAAGAACTTTGTGTGACTGTGATTTCCAACTTCCTGCCAGCTTCCCCATTGACTTAATTTGCTGGCAGGAAAAATTTCAAATCGTAAGCCTGGCTGAAAATTCGAGGACTGGTTGTAAGCACCACTCATTCAGTGTCATTGCAAGTTCAAACAGTAGCTGAATGTGTGGTCATTAAACAAGGAACATCTGCAATGTTTTATCAGTCAACTTCACTAGATGTCCTTGTGTTTTAATATTGTGGAAGACAGGAAATAACATTGTCCACTTTCTTCGATCAGTGTACAATGTTGTAATATTCTGTTATTAATATTTTATTTACCTTGTTTCCTTTGTTTTAGAAAAAAAGTTTGTAACCTTTTCTTTGGAAAAGTTGCTTTAGCAACTTTTGCTTGATTCTTTTACTTAACTTTTTTATATGTTTCCTAGTTTTACATTTTAATAATAACCAGTTACTCAGGTGTCCACTCAGGCTTCTGCAAACCATACACACATACCCATTTTTGTCTTGTGTTTCTTTACATTTGCTGACACTGAATTGCATTCACAGTAGAGATCCCCCCCCCCATTTTTCACTGACTCTTTTTGTTTTGATCATTTGAAATCACTGCACAATTCAGTTACTGAGCAAATTGAAAAAACTGACCTAATCACAGAACTGTTTATATTCCATATGCATAAGAGTAGGTACATAGATAAAACTGTTTAATATCAGTTACTTCCATTATGGCATACTTTGAGACAGAAGTTTTATTTTATTTTAGTTAATTTAAAGTTTTTAAAACTTTCTAATGATGTCAAATTAATTTTGCACAAAATATTTGAATAATTTAAATGTTTATTGTGTATTGAAATTCCTGGTGAAACATTTCAGAGTGCTGACATCTTGAAAGTCTTCAGATCAGCAATTATTTAATCTAATAACATTTTGGGATATTTGCAGTGTTCACCAACTTTTCATTATATGCACACATACATTTATCTGTATGCTTCCGTTTTCTCACGTTTGAAATTTTGTACCATTTGGGAGTCAGTAGGTATACTAGGATCTGGAACTATGCCTTTGAACGAAGGTAAAAGTAAGAGACAATTGATGCTGTATTAGCTTTGTACAAGCTCATCTACGTGATTGTAGTCATAAATCAAATCAATGGCGTTCCAATACTAAACCTTGTTTAAACCAGTAAAAAGACTGATGAAATAGCAATAGCATCCCTTGTCATCAGATGCCCTTGTGAATGATCCTATAAGAAACCCTTCTTCTGTTCTTGAGAGACAAGCCATTTAAGTGCATTTCTACCTTTGTTTCTGTATCTTGCTGCTTATGGCGCTACCTTGAACTTTTTGTTTGCCAAGGCAGAGCTCCTTTTGTGGATGGAGTCTGCTGCCATAGGCAAATGCAAACCCATGATTCCCAGATGGTTAGATATTTCGAAGTGAGTCTGCATAGGTTCTCCCCACAGTGTAACATCTTAGACAGATTAGCAAAGAGAATACTTTCTGTTAGAAAATACCGTCTTCTGTGGATGCATTTTCAGATGCAATTTTTAAAGGCTTATCTCTCCCTGAAACAGATAAATCTTAGAACAGGATAACCCTCCTGAGAGGCTGGGGTTTTCATTTGCACCAGCTTGTTTGCTCAGCATTCTTCTTCTTTTTTTGTGTGTGTGTCAGTCCTTGAGCAAACAGCTAAATACCTGGATAATGCATTCATCTGGCTTTGAATACACATATATTACATACCCCTTTCTTGCTAATCAGTGTGACACATTCTTTTGTTGGCCAAATGGTTCCAAAACAAACACAATCATTTCACTTAATTAGAAGGGGTTGGTGGGCTGTGCCTTGCAGGCTTCTTACATCCTGCTCAAGGAGAGACAAATCCAAATTTTCTCTCATAACATGTTGCTAGACAATGTTCACAAATGCTTTTCTTTTCTTTCTTATTTGAATTTTATAGCACCAGGCCTTTCAGTCATTAGTCTAAAAATAGAAGTTGTAGTAAACACAAGTTATAATGAATGAGTCACATTATGGCCATACAATATGTACTTTGTTTCAGGCAAACAAAAAGGAGACTTAAACAAGGACTCAGAGCTGTTGAAAATAGAATCCTCTATAGTATTTTAATTCATCTCTTAATCATAGGGATAGAGTGTTATGGGGTAATTGACTATCATGTTTATGCTTAAAGTGTTAAAACTGCACAATGACCAAGTTATGTTCTCTCATTGAGATCAGCTTCACATGCTTATTTCATATAAAATTTATAGCAGGGGCTCATTAAAAAGAGAGATGTTCTTCCTTGGAAGTACACCTGAAATAACCATTTAGAAATGGCAAATTTCCTATTATGCTACCTGGCAGTCTTGGCAGGCTTTTTGTTGCTAGAGTCACATGGGTTACTTTTTTCTATTAGCTTCTGGGACCTATGAGATGCACAATGGAATCCTGAAATGGACTTCTTGTTCAAATTGCAGCGATTTTCCTCTTACGTTGCATGTGGTGAATGAATTGGACAATGTGCTGTGTCACCTCTGGTTAACAATGATAGCTGATATGACAGAAGGGATCTCCATGCTGACTCATGTGATTAAAGAAAACAATCTTTAATCAGTGAAAAGGTGAAATATTTTAAGATGGATCTAAAATGAGACAAAAGTTGGATTAGCAAATGAAAGGAGCTTTAAGGAAGTCTCTGGCAATTTGGCTGAATTAAAATGTGTAAACTGAGCATTACAAAGCCATGCCTCTGCATGACAGATATATAAGAGAACAAATGGAATCATGAAAGGTGTCTGGGTGGGGTCCTCATTTCCTATTCCAGGGCAGAGCAAAAATGCTTCCTGATTAGACCCTTCTTTGTGAGGAGTTATTTATTTATTGTGCTTTTGAGTCCATTTTTGACTCCTGACCTCTGGACTAGTCCCTGGAGCTTTTGGCAGTTTTAGAAGTGGTTTTTTCCCTGCCTAGGTCTGACAGAGAGTGACTAGACCAAGGTCATCCAGTTGGCTTCATGTCTAAGGTGGAACTAGAACTCTCGGTCTCTGATTTCTAGCTTGCTGCCTTCACCACTACTCCAAACTTGCTCTCTGTGAGAATCTCAAAGGTGCTTTTTCAAAAGGCAACTGGACAATGTTTTTTCTTGAGGAAGATGTTTCACTTCTCATCCAAGAAGTTTCATCATCTGGAGGAAGGAAGGGGATGGAATTAAATTAACAACAGGGGAAGGACAGATAAAAATACAGTAAGGAAATATTGGAGCTTTCCTTTCAGTTTAGAGAAACTTCTGATCTCCCAAGTTGTCCTGCAGGAGTGCTTCCCTAATTCATTGACTTTGTGAAGAAGGTATGAATAAGATAGGTGATATTCAATACAAGGCACCCTGCTGCAGCTGCAAGTGTAGGAATCCACATGACTGCCTAAGGCAAAACTGAATATATAAATAAGTCTGCAATTGCTTGTCTAAGGTCTCATTTTACAGCTTCTTCAAAAGGATTTGAGAGGAGGAGAAGAATGGTTTATTAATAATGAGGTGGTTTTATAAATAAGTAAGAGGAATATCCACTGTCCCAACAGAGATGCTTCTCCTTGCCCTCAGATGATAGAGTAGTGGCTGATGCAACTTCAGATGGGCAGATTTTAAAAAAAATATTTGTTGTCTTAATTGAAATTCTGAGGGTTCTCTGCAGCAGGAAGAGTCTAGAGTCGTTTCCAAACTTCCGGTAGGCCCGTTGGGCCCGTTTTTCACCATCTACAGGCTCCGGAGGCTTTCCTAAAGCCTGGGAAGGGCGAAAAACGGCCCAACAAAGCCTGGGGAGGACGAAAAACAGCCCAGCTGGCCTACCGGAAGTCCGTAGTCTTCAGTGAGGCCTGCACGTATGCGTGGGGGGGCAGTGCGTGGGGGGGGGTTGTCCGCACATACGTGGGGGGAGGGCATTGCATTATGGGTGTGGGCACACACGTGCGCGCTATCGCGTGTGCTCGTGTCCTTTTGGCACCCGAGCAAAAAAAGGTTCGCCATCACTGGTCTAGACCTTAGTGATTCTCTGTAGAAGACCTATTATAACATGGTTCTATCTTATCATTGATTTCTACAATAAAAAATTAATAAACAGCCCAGAAGCTACATTTGCCTCTCCATATCCATGATCAGTGTTAAGAGAAAATAAAGATTACTTCTCATATTAAGAGCACCAGATAGACAAACACACACGCGCACATCCACAGCCACACACCAAAACCCTACCTTCCTCACTGATGTCCCTTAAGGAAAATATAAATCCAACCACTTGTTTTTCCTCCAGTGCATAAGTTCTCTCACTAATATACACAGATTTTACAACTACCAGTGCTAAAGATTGGAGCATGGATATTGTCTTTCTTCTGAAAAGCCAGCTGCATCTCTCACTGCATACTGAATCAACAGAATTCCATTTTTCATACTCTTTCTTTAAATTTCCTTTTTAATCCCATTCCTCCAGTTTAGAGCATAAAGAGGAAAAGGAAGCTTCACATTGCAATTAATCAGTTAGATTTTAGCTGGTAATGAGAGTTATAATCTAGTGCAGTGGTTCCCAAAGTGGGCGGTACCGCCCCCTGGGGGGCGGTGGGATGACTTAGGGGTGCGGTAAGAGGCAAGGGTGGCGGCAGGGGGGTGCTAAGAGGGGCAAGGGGGGGAGGTGGTTCGCCATACTGGTAGCAACAGCTGGCTGGCCTACTCCCTTCCCCGCAGCCCTGCCATGCTTGGTGGCCTTCCACGCAGCCTTCCTGGCGGTCCCCCATGCCCGCTTGCCTTCCGAGGTCGGCGTCCAACCCAACCCGGCCCGGCCAGTGGGTGGGCGGGCGGCCCTTGGAAATGCAGATGCTGAGAGGGGCTACTGCACATGCGCCCACCCCGTTTCTGCAAAGGCAGACCCCCCCTTTGCAGGGCGATCCAAAGAGGTGAGGGGGATGCTGCCCCCACCAGCCCGGAGACCGCGCTCCCAGACGGCACATGACAGGGGACGTGACGCTGCCGGAGCGCAGTTGCTGCTGCCCCCGCCCCTCTCGCTTTCCTGGCTTCAGCTCCGGGAGCTTTGCAGGCCGGGAAGCGTCCATAGGTGCGCGCCCCGACGCTTCCCGGCCCGCAAAGTTCCCGGAGCCGAAGCCGGGAAAGCGAGAGGGGCGGGGGTGGCGGCAGCCGCACTCCGGCAGCGTTGCATCCCCTGTCATATGCCGTCTGGGAGCGCGGTCTCTGGGCTGGTGGGGGCGTTCGCGGTGCCGCGCTGCT
>QLTV01002077.1:152214-169651 GCA_003457575.1 Thermophis baileyi
GCTAAGCAAGCGCGTTGTTACGTGAGTTTCCCCACATTTTCCAAGTTGGCCACGCCCACCCGGTCACCTGACGACCAAGCCACACCCACCTGAAGGGGGTGGGGGTGGGGGGCACTGAGGATGAGTTTGTAGCACCAAGGGGGCGGTGGACTGAAAAAGTTTGGGAACCACTGATCTAGTGCATATAGAATCAAGTATCTGAAAGAGTTGTTTCTAAGTAGATGTGCAATAAGGAGGTTTATAAAATATTTTGGGAATTTAGAGAATGGAAGCTAATGAGATTTTAAGTGAAATCTATGGAAAGTAGAATTCCAACCTGTTCTTCCAGTAGTGTTTCTGGGCATCCCATTCTTGCTTTTACTAAGAAATTAGTTGATTATGGATGTTACAGAAGATATAGGCTGTTTGCTTCGTTACAAATTGTTTTACCAAAGTAGTTATTCTTAAATTTTTATCTCAAAATTCTCTTCTCCTTCCCTTATCCCTACATTTAATGCATCTGGATAGGAGTGGCAGGTGTGTTTCACTCTTTCATAATCCTCCGGGCATTCATTTCAATAGAAATTCCTGATAAGCTTTTACATTTTCCAGTTGAATGAGAAAAGAGGGAAAGGGAGAGGCCATGAATGAATACAAAATGACATTCTCATCAATCATTAGTCTCCAACCATTGCAAGGAATTGCAAGTCACTAATGAAAGGGGAATTAACTTTATAAAGTCAGCATTAGTGTCAGAGGAGATGATTTAAAATTTTAAAGTTATACAAAGTGTTTTCTTTGGCTATTGTTTAAACTCACACTTAGGTGGACAATATGTTTCTTGAATCCAGTAAAGAGTGAGTAGCATGCTTTAATTAAGTTTGTAAGGTCTACAAGAGATTTCAAGCAAATGTTGAGTATTTTTATTTATTTATTAAATATATATATGCCACCCATCTTGCTGCCATGCAACTCTGGGCGACTCACAATCTCATAAAACAATATTATAAAAGATCAAATCGGTAAGACAATAAGAATCCTGCATGCAGTTAAACTGCACACAAACCACTGATTTCAGTAATGACATGCAGAGTCACAGCCCAAATGTCTTACTGAACTATGAGTACAGTAAATAAGCACACTGTAGAAAAAGACTAGAGTGTGGGGTTGTCTCAATCTCAGCAACTTCTGATATATGGACTTTAACCCAGAATTCTCAGCAACGGGCATGCTGGCTGGGAAAATCTAGAAGTTGAAATCCCTGTATCTGCATGTTACCACATTTAGAAAAAAAAAATAGCTATAAGAATCTGGGCATCCTTTCTACCCAAAATTCTCTAGGACTGGCTGTCAGAAGTAATAATGTACCTGATCCCAGGAAACTACCGTACAAGTTAGGGATTCTGCTTATTTTACAGAGATGATCTTTTGATAGCAGTGAAAAGGTAGAAACCTGAGTATAAATGTACAAATATCTCACTTTGTGCTTACAGGTGTGAAAGCTGTAGTGCTGTCTTCCATTCAGAATGCAAAGAGAAGGCTGTTCCATGCCCCAGGTGTGTGAGGAGAGAGCTGCAGATGAAGCAGAAATCTTTTTGGAGAAGACTGAATATGGATGAGAGCCTGGAAGAGGCCTGCAACATGTTTGAATTGTCCTATCAGAATACATGATCTGAGGGGGAAATGTGACAACCTAAACCCTTTCCCAGCTTGGAATGAATGCTTCTAAGGCACTGGTTCGTTGCCAGGGAGAATACTTTACTACAAAAAATGTATATGTATGTTTTGTTCCTGAGTAGCTGGAGTTCAGAATGCTAAGAAAATCAAAGGCTAAATTGCAATTATGAACTGGTTAGGGAACCAACTGGTGTTACACCAAAAGTAGTTTGATTGAAATATTTACTATTGTCTGCATTGATTGCATTCTCTTTGCATTGAAAGATCTCATTAGCTTATATTTATTACTGGACTTCAAGTGATTTTTCTTTTTGGTAGAAATAGATGGCATTGCTATTTAAAGTTCACAAACTACTTAGGACAATGTGCCTGTGGACAGGTATTTGTAGAGCTTTTTGCAGCTTAGAAAGATGACTTAATAAACTGCTTGTATGAATATTTTCCCTGCTCCCCCAAAATCAACCCAGTTCCATTTTAGAAGCACGGCATGGTAATTGTCCTTAAAACCTCTGTAAGCCAAGTGCTAAAACTTGCCTAGGTCTTATGTTAATATTCCGGAATACTAGAGAAATTACTTTTAGTGATGAAATATTCACAGTTGAATACTTGTTCACGACACAGTTGTTCACAAATCATTAATTCAGATTCTGATTTTCCCACATGTAACACCATAAAGCTTGAATATTTAATCCCCTTTGATGTTAAATAATGTACATTGCTTTGCTCATACCTTGTAGAAGAATTTTCCTGCATTTGGATGAAGGAACTAGAATCAGACTCTTTGCTGCTTTTAAGATTTATATTCTAATCTAATAGTATATATACCAAGGCTCTGAGTACTGTAGCAGAGTCAGTAAGAGCTGGAACAATTCATCCTGAAAGTGAAATTTCTTGCATACTTTTAAATTCTGCACTAAGAAGCACTGGGACATATGTTTTAACCACTTAACATGCAACATTTGAAAATAATGAAAATATTACAAAAATGGTTCGAATATTGGAAGTTTTTACTTCTGCTTTCAACTAACCATAGTTTAACATTATATTCCAGTCCAGACAGCAACAGGCATTAGTGTTTACTATGATTAATTGAAACAAGCCGTCTGTAAACATTTTTTTTTTTGTCTTCCTTGCTATAGTGAAGGATAGTACAAGTTTTATCTGTAATTATAAATCTGGCTTGGTACTGGTATATATCAAATCAAGAGTAGCCACTTAATTTGTGCAGGCAGGGGAACACATTTTTATTTCTCTCTCTACTTCCTCCCCTCAAACTGCAAGTTACTTTCTCTACATGTGTTATGTTGATTTGTTATAAGTTGGCTGTTGGCAATTGCGTATCTGGAAGATAATCAACAGAGCTGGCAGTGACTAGGAGAACCACAATGCATGTTATTTAAATTTATTTATTTATTTCATTTATAATTTAATTTATAATCTTGTTGATGTACTGCTTGGTTCTTCTGGACTAGTTGGCACCCAGTTTTGATGTGCAAATAGGCTAACTGCAAATGATGCTCATAAGGAATGGTCATCTGCTTTGGCTTTTAAGTTACTTTCATATTTGTGTAGAGCCATGCATTTGTCAGTAAGCTGAAGCCCATATATTACATTGAGATTTATTTTAATTGCTTCTTTTACTTAAGCATAAGTAGTAGAAGAGAGAGAAAGAATGAGTGATTGTGTATTTGACTTTTGCATGATTTCCAGAATCCAGAGCGAAGAAGAAGTTGGTATAAATAACCTGCTTGGTTTTGTTTTGATGTTTGCTTTTGGGAGGGGGATATCTTGGAACTTCCTAATTATTTTATTTTTGTTAAGGCAGACTGGGCAAGTGAATCAAGCATGTGGAATGTGTGTTTACCAACTTTTTTCAATGTATTGTAATGTTTTATTATTTTTTTACATTTCCTTAAGTTGTCCCATCAATTTCTTCATTTTATCCAATGAGTTATTAAAAGTGAAGTTAAAGGATGGCTTTAGTGTGTCATTGCATACAGCTCCCATCCACCACCTCAGTTCTTTGTTTTGTGTTCACTATGCTCTGAATGTTGGTTCTCAGCTTTTTTTTGGAACAATTGGTTGCTACCACAATAGAATGAACACTGTCTGAAATATATATTTCTGTATTATACTAATCAGAGACCTCCCTCAGTTTCCTATTTTGAAATTGCCTTAATTTACTCTTCCTCTGCAATGGGCTGCTGTGGTAATATAAAATGTGTTTCAGCCTGTGGAGTTCTCATGGTGATGCCAAGACCCCTTAGGATATTTTTGAGGCCAAAGGGGGTCAACAAGTCCTGTTTATATGGTTGCATGTAGTTTGACCTGCAAGTCAACCTATAGTTAGCTCCCAGAAGCCTAAATAAGACAGCAACCACAACTGCCCCTCAATACAAAATACGGCTACGTTGAAAAGAATGCAGGCATTCAGGGTTGTTGTTCACAATATATTTCTGTTAACTGCATCTGCATGGGATCTGATAAGCACGTTCCCCCAAATCCTTCAAACTGCAAAGTGCTGTCACAATTCTGCAGGAGTTCAGTGGCACATTTTTAATTCCAGTGGGACTTGTGCTCAGTATAATGCAGCCTTTGGAACCACAGCTATGTCCCAGCAAGGACTTTTGGTGCCATTTGCTGATTTCCTCAGAAGGTCCAGCCAGTGCTGCTCCTCTACGTCACCCACTGCCACCTCTGCATCCATTCCTACAATAGAAAATCCATTAAGGAGAGAAAGATGGAATCACCACAAGGATAACAAGCTGCATGTGAAGCAATATTTTGGATATCCAGAATGGAGGCATTTTTTATTTGATTAGTGCTAGGTATAATTTGCTCACTCTTTGATTAGAATCTCTATGGAGATGCTCAGTCATCCAGGTCATGATTGTCCCAAAGGTGCTTTTTCAAGAGGCAACTGGACTTTGTGGGTTTTCTTTGAAGACATTTCGCTTCTCACCCAACAAACTTCTTCAGCTCACTTCTCAGCCAGAGCTGAAGAAGCTTCTTAGATGAGAAGCAGAAACGTCTTGAAAAAAAAAACCAGAACGCCCAGCTGCCCCTTTTATCTGTGCCCTCGGAGTCACCTGACCAGTGCAAATGGGTGTGGAACCTTCTTGGAACTGCTGAAAGGACTGTGTTATAAACATGTGATAGGTGGTGTCGTATTCCTCCTTCTCTGTTGAGAGAGGGCTGTTCAATTTTAATGTAGATGGCCTCTTTGACCCGTCTTTCAAACCAGTGGTCCTCTCTGTCCAGAATGTGGACTTTGCCTGTCTTCAAAAGAGCGACCTTTGTCTTTCAAAAGAAGATGGGCTGCTGAATCTTGTCCCAATGGGTTTGTTCTCCTGTGTTTGGCCATGCGTTTATGAAGTGGTTGTTTTGTTTCCCCAATGTACAGATCTGCACATGTCTTACTGTATTGTACTGCATGTACAACGTTGCTCAGTTTGTGTCTGGGTGTTTTATCCTTGGGGTGAACAAGCTTCTTATCTCCAGTCTACAACACAGTCCTTTCAACAGTTCCAAGAAGGCTCCACACCAATTTGCACTACTCAGGTGACCCTGACACAGATAAACCTCCAGGTGGCCTCAGTGACTCTCTAAAAGAATGCAAATGACCAACTGTTTGCAAGAAGTATAAATCTTTCCATTACCCACCATCCAGTGAGATCTGAAGAAGCTTCTTGGATGAGAAGCGAAATGTCTTCAAAGAAAAACCAGAAAGTCCAGTTGCCTCTTGAAAAAGCACCTTTGGGACATCTTTGATTAGAATGAGATTTTGGCAGACTATGACAAGAAACTTTTGCCACTGCTGGAAAAGATTGAAATGGCTTTTGTTACTTAACAAATGAGGAAGAGCTATACAGCCCTTCCTGGGGAAATCCACTCTATCCCCTTTTTACTAGTAGTCAGTTTCTATTGCAAGCCCAGCACTGCAGATCTCTTCCTTGGGGCTGTTTGGCTCAGAGATTTCCTTTGCAAATATTTACTCTCCATGTAGGTAGTATTTGTTTAAAAATTACAAATGGTAGAAAAATAAAACAGGAAACAGAATAAGCACATCATTATCTCATGGCTAAATAGGAAACTTCCCATTTGGGAACGTTTTTCTCCTGTTTAATTAAATATATTACAATACAATATTATGCTTGCTGCCGTAGATAATGTAACTAAGGTTACTGCTATTTGACTATATAGACTGAAGTAAACAGTCTATTCCTTTGGCTAGAAATGAATAATAATTTATATACAAAATTAAAATTGCACCTTGGTAAATAGAAATTTTCACAGGATCTGACAATATTGATCAGAACAAGTGTGTGTTTAATACTGGAAGCATGCTGCTCTAATAGGAAGCTGCTTTCTACACATGGGAAAAAGAGAACTGTCAACAAGTATGAGAAATCAGGACATCCTAATGAGTGCATTTTGGCTGTATGACTTGGCCTCAAAAGGCTGCCTGCCTTCTGATTGCTGATTTCTTTTGGATGTGATGCTATGCTCTTCCTGACACCAAGTCACATTGAGGGGGCTCTAGAATTACTGGGAAGGTTGCATTTCTAAGGAAATATTATAGAGGATTAGAATAGTGGTAAGAGGTGGTTTCATTCTATTTAGTTGCTTATGCTGTTAAGTATCTGCCTCTTCTGGGTGTGGAAAGGCTAGGTGCTTTATATAAAACCTTGTAAATTCAGGTTTTCAGTAACTTCATAGGAAAAAAATACTTTTTTTAAAGTTGTTATTAACATCTGAATTTACCTGCTAAAATGTTGTCTCCTTTTTATGTTGCTGCATTGATGTGGTTGTTATTTGTGGCATTATTCATGTAATAGGCCTTGTACTGCTTTTTGGATTCTTTCCTGCACAGACATGCCTGTGGAATTCTAAAAATCCAGAGGAGGTTTCTAAAATGGGATGCTTAAAGCATGGATCTAATCTAACAGATCCCAAAACATGGATTTATGGCAATTATTTTTGGTGCTAGTACAGGGAAAGCATGTATAGCTTTATTAGAACTGGGATGCAACACTAGTCTATGCCATTCACTGACTGGATGATTTCAGCATATGGAATACATGAAGTACTTGCTGTCTTGCATGTAAGCATCACTTAATATCTTAATATTTGTTTATTAATTTTAGCTCAGACATAAAGAATTATCATTTGGGAATCCATATCTAAAAGGACTGCTTGTTTTTCTTTTGACACTTTATTAAGAATTAAGCAAGGAGGTCTTAGCTCTTCATATCTAGAAACCATTAACTAAAATTCAGTAATTGTATTTGGAAATTAGAATTAAAATCTCATACACACTTAGACGGATTTGCTTGTGATTAAAACTTGATAGTAGCATAGGGTTGCTCTTACATCTTGTTAAATTGAAGCTTGCAAAAATTATTGTGTGGTGCATATATGAATAGTACTTATACATAACCAGGCATCCAGTATTATTTGTGTTTACATCAACCTCATTTATACAGAAATTAAAACAGACAAAGTTCCTTCCAGTCAATATGTTCTCAGACTAGAATGTTCCTGGAAAGGTTTGCAAGGCCACTGCACAAAGACGTTACAATCAGATTCTTAAGATGCAAAAGGAACAAAAGATCCTGTCTTATGGCAATCCAAACCTTGCAGCTCTGAAATGCCTCCCTAACTATCAAGGATTTCAAGTGTAACATATTTTTTCAGTGCTCTTTGGCAAGTGCACTGAAGTGAGTGCAAATCTTTCCACTCACAAAGTCTGTTCTCTGGTATCTGTTGTGGCCTTTCCATGCATGATAGGACAACGAGAGGAGACTGATATTTTAAATGTACAATTTCCTTTGTACAAGATCCAGTTCTCAGTCACTAAGCCTCTGGTTTAAAGGATCTTGGATAGAAGGAAGACTAAAGTAGATGCAGAATGGTGCACATAGTGGCAAGCCAGATGGACCAGTCTAATATTGCCAGCTTTCTCTAGCAAAATATGCTATGTGCTTCCATTTTCATGACAGAAATATAAACTATTTAATGACCATGGATTATAGCAATAGAAGCATCGTGTTGAGTAATGTGCTGATTGAGGTAGGGGCAGGGGGCATATAGTATTCAGTTGGCAGCCTGAAGAGATGTTTGCCAGTTACAAATACAGTGGAAATGTACTTTAATTGATAAATAATGGGAAATGCTTGGATAATTTAAGTGATTTGTCAAATCAGGTTCCATTTTTGTGTATGTCTTTTGAAATAAATGGGAGAATTTTAATTTAAAAATGGCCGTTGTATTTTACTTCATAAATTCACTGTTGTAGAAATTCTATACACTTGTGTAATAGAACACATCGCTGTTAGCTGTGGACTGTTTTGGTATAAATTGGCACATAGGATCAACAGATTCTAGTGAGCTGAATTTTTTCCCCAAGAAAATAAATTTATGGGTTAAGAATATGTGATTGTATGAAAGAATACATGTATAGAATTGTTATAATACTGAATTGATAGGGTAATTTTTAAAGGTGTGGGTTTTTTCAAATATATTTCACTTATGAAAGAATATGTTCATATTCTTAGTGGAATGTTAACTTTGTGTATTATTTCTGGGACCTGTTCCGCAATATGTTAAGATGGTTGTTACTTTATACAATTATTGGGGAAAGATGTGCCCTAAATGATTCATTAACTAAACACTAGTAAATGGTATTGATGATGTGTCATAATTAACAGTAAATGGTCTTAAAAAAAAGTTTTATTTTAATGAAGAATATTCCTTCATTGTTGGTATATGTAGAAATAACTATAAGTTTAGTAGTGTATTTCATAGTTTACTCTAGTGTTCCCCCCATGTCATTTACTTATAACCAGAGAAGCTCTGATTGTAAATATGGGAAATTGCTTGAGGTACATAGCCAAAATAGCTAATTTGATGTAATAGTGAAGGCATCAGGTTAGAGACTGGGAGATGGGAGCTCTGGTCCCACCTTAGCCATGAAGCCTTGGGACAGTCACAAACTCTCAGAAGGAGGTAAGAGCAAATCACTTCTGAAAAACCTTGCCAAGAAAACTACAGTTGCCAGAAGTCAACACTGACTTAAAGAAAGAAAAAGAAACCCTACAGCATATCCAAAAGTTCTGTGTCTTGAAAAGTATACCATGCTGATCAAATTTGCAAACTTACATCCAAATGATTTATAATACCATTCCACACAGTCAGAAGCTTTCGCTATGTCTTAAGACTATAGAATAATAATTTAGTCTCCTTTTCAAAAAGGATGTTATCACTATCATAAAAGGAATTTTATATTCTACTAGAGAAAACTTACCAGTTCAGTCATTCTGCTTCATAATTGTTTGCATCCTTAAGCAGTCCTGTTCCAAAACCTGTTTCAAAACAAAATGAATCCATACTGGAACTTAAATTTTTCATATTTTAAAGACTCAGGGATAGAGTACAAGAAAATTACCTGAGCATCTGTGAATTGTTCTAATCATAGGGAAATTACACTGTCATATTTGTTTTTTTTCTAGAAGGCTAGAAAGTCCAGCTTCCTGTCAAGATCTTCATTAAACCCTTAGTGATTTTTACCTATATATTTTAAAAATGCAGACTTTTAGTCTAACAGTGAGAACAATTAACCAGTGGAACAGCTTGCCTTCAGAAGTTGTAGGTGCTTCATCACTGGAGGTTTTTAAGTAAAGACTGGACAGTCACCTGTCTGAAATGGTATAGGGCAGGAGTGTCAAACTCACGCGCTGGCCACACCCACCCCCGGTTTAGCAAAGGGGGGGAAAGTTGCGCTATGTCACGTGACGACACGTCATCGCGAGTTTGACACCCCTGGTATAGGGTCTCCTGCTTGAGCAGTGGGTTGGACTAGAAGGCCTCCAAGGTCCTTCCAGCTGTATTCTGATTATTATGAGGCCTTATTTTCTAGCTGTTGAATTGTGTCGAGCTATCAACTTTTGAGGTAAATCAGATTAGGAAACCAAAGTTATGAATGCTAATACTACTTTTGTTATAGGGTTACAGTATCAGAATCCTGCAAATCTGAATGTGTCTCCCTTCTCCCTGCCTTTTATTTTTAAGAAAAAAATAGGCAAGATCAAGTCTGAGGCTTTTATTTCAAATTACAAGGTGAGGGTCAACCGATGGATCCATGTTTCTTTTTGGTGGCTATGTCCTCTGCGGAATGTCTAAAGATGTGCTTCTTGAAAACCCAGAAATTCAAGCTATAGTGATGGAAATCAATTGCCTGATTGAGTAAATGGAAATCAATTCCCCACATTGAGTAGGAATATGTCAGCTACTGGGAGTTAATATAAGGATTCCCTTTGAGGGTTATCATCAAGGGACTGGTGAATGTAGAGGGGGAGGGGTGTTTATGCAACTGGCTCATATGCTGTCCTCCCAATTGTAATTGGTACAATCCAAAATTCCTACCACCTGATGAGTGCTGATTGACCTGAAAGGAAATCCTGGTTTTGTTCTGTCTTCTAATAAAATCCCATTACAATTGGCATTACTGTAATGGAATCGATTGCTGTAGAGATTATTGCAACAACTGAGGTTTTTCAAAAACCTAAAGGATTTGCCAAGTGCCCTGTTTCTAACTGATTAAAAAAATGCAACTTTCCGCCATTGTCTACTGCCTCTTACTTTTCCAAATGAATAATTCTGTAATTGTGAGCCACACTCTGACCTTCCCAATGTTGTTGGACTGCAACTCCCACCGTTCCTTACTGGTGACTACTGTATACTTGTTCCCATTGCTGGGAGCTGTAACACAGCAACATGTGAAGGGTCCATAGGTTCTCCCCCCCACATTTTATTTATTTATTTGTTTATTTGTTTATTTGTTTATTTGCATTTCTATGCCGCCCAACTCCCAGAGACACTTTATCAGTCTCTGGCCAAAGGGTGGTGGGTTTTTGTTTTGGCAAAGTGAGATTTTGAATGGCTCTGCAAAACTAGAGAGATTCCATGATTTCTGAAGAGGATGCATGAGACTGTAACAACTAATATTAAAAAAAAACCTATACTGAATTATGCAGGACTCCATTTAGTTCTTACCCATTACCTTTTCCAGCAATGCTTCAACATTGTTATAAATTACCTTGCTGAAAAGTCCACCTGCAAACTTCCTTCATCTGTAGACTACCTGATAACCATCCAAAAGATAATATTAAAAGCAGGATCTTCCCCACTTAAAGACCACAGCAAGGCTGAGCTGTGTAAAACCCAGTGTAACAGGGTATGAATCAGATTCAGTTTAAGCTTAGATCCTGAGGTGGAGCAATGTAATTCTGAATCAATTTCCATGCCCCAGGCTGGGACAGACTGGCTTGAACCTGCTTCTTCAGAGCTAGCCTGATATACCAAGTTGTAGTGATTGACAATACAAGGGCCACTAAGTAACAAGAAGAAAAAGGTTTTCATTCCTTCCTCTATGTAAATCACAGAGTGGAGGAAAGGGGGAAAGTATCCTAGCAATCAGGCCATCTCCTTTGTCCACAAAGGTGGGGTGTCCTTATCTGGAAAACAGTGGAGAAAGCAGGTCCCTCACTCCCCTTGAGTCCAAAGCAGTCTCTGTTGCTGCTTTTTGCTTCTTAGTCCGACTTTGTAGTTTAGAGGGGATGAAAGGGGGGGGGGGGGTAGAGTTTAGCACTGAAGCAAATTAATGTTAACTTTCTGTGTGCAAGCTCACACAACCATGCAAGACTGTATTTACCATGAGTGGATTAACTGTTACATCCAGAGAAGATATATTTATCCAGAGCTTTTTTGGGGGGGGGGGAAATTTGTGGGTCCTTTCATCTTATTGAAAGGAAAATGAAGTCTCATTTTAACAAATTGCCTAGCTGGATCAGCCTTTTCTTGGGGGGGGGGGAACTGCTTATATTTGCTGGTTTTTTTTTAAACTAAGTGTTAGTTACTGAATATTTCTATTCTAAAACACTTTGATTCTTTTTTGAAAGTGTCTAGGAGGGTTCTGAATTCACTACTGTCTTTTACTTCCCATAGCTCCCTCAAAACCACATGAGGAAATGAGGCTTGATCATAGGAGGCATGTTAATGTTTGACTGAAACATAATGAGCCATGCATGATAGCCATGTGCTTAGCTGTTTTATCCAGACACACCTTTTCTGTTGCAACCTTTTGCATACTCTCCTATTATTGAACAATAGGGATTATGCTTGCAGCAAGTATTATTGGCTGCAGTTAGTGCTACTTGATATAATATGTAATGAAACTCGGGATTACTGCAAACTATGCTGATAGTCAATAGAGATGGCTTTTAACAAGACTAGCATATTAGAGATCATGAATTATGGCAGCTAAATATCTGTTTGGGGAACCGCATTGCCTTGGCTTCCCCAGTGCTACAAAGAGACAACAAAAGAAAACTCTTGCATTCATACTTTGCAAAGATTGGAACAAGACTGATGGCCCCTATTTCAAGCCAGCAAAGCAACTTGTTCTGTTTGAGGTTGGGGGGGGAGAGAGAGAGAGAGAGAGAGAGAGAGAGAGAGAGAGAGAGAGAGAGAGAAGCGAGCTGAGAGAGAGAGAGAGAGAGAGAGAGAGAGAAGCCAGCTTGACTCCTGGCTGCACCAATGCAGTTTTCTTGGCAATGTCAGAGGAATGATTTGTCATTGCCTTTTTTTCAGATGTTGTTTTGACCACTCAATCTAGCCCTGGAATTTTATGGATGGCTCCCTGTTCAAATACTAATCAGGGTTGACCCACTTAGCTTCCTAGAAAAACTGAGCTCTTTTTAAAACTGATAATGAACCTATCCTAGTATTTGTGTTATGCTTGTAAGAATACCATGATTCTCAGAAGTTGTATCCTGGTGCATCTGTAATTAAAAAGGAATTTTGCACACCCCAAATGTGATTCTAAAAGAAATCTCTGTGCTTTAATTAACATAATGCAGAAGTATTTGCATAAACCCGAGTATTAAAAATGTGTAGCAGAGACTATCCGGACTCATCAAGATCTTTTGTAAAGGTGCATGTAACATTTCTCTAGCAGGGTCTAATTGTAGCCCATTTGGTGATCAGCAGCTTGTCTCCATCATTAAGCCATTTATCATTTATTACAGGTAAGATTATTTGTTTTCTTTTCTGGTTTGATGCTATCTCCTTTCAATACATCACCAACCAGCAGGGAGAACATGCACTAATTCAGGAATTGCAGATTGATTGATTGATTGAATTTATATACAGCCTAACTTCAAATGATTCTGGGTGGTTTATAAAATGTTTAAAACAAACAATAAAAAGATGGTAGACATAACAAATCTAGATGGAACAAATAAAAAGAATAAAAGGTGGTTTCAATCACCTTGCTGAAGACCTGGATGAAGAGTTAGGCCTTTCAAGACACCTGTAGGGTGAAGCTGTTTGAATCTTGGGGGGAACCTCATTCCTTCTTCTACCGAGAAGGCATATTTCTGTGGTCCCAATAGATGATATTGTTTGATTGAAGGAACCTGGATGGTCCCAACCCTGCCAGATCAGATTGGCTGGGCAGATACTGTGGGATACTGATGATCCCTCAGATAACCAAGCCATATGCCATATAGGGTTTTCTAGGTAGTGACCAGAACCTTAAATTGCACCGGAAGCAAACTAGCAACTAGTGCAGCTCATGAAGCAGAAGTGTTATATGGGCATACTGAGGCATCCCTATCACTGCCTGCACCACTGCATTCTGAACCAGTTGAGCTTCCAAGTGACCTTCAAGGGCAGCCCCATGTAGACCACATTGCAGTAGTCAAACCATGAGGCGATTAGGACATGAGTGACCGTCTAAAAGCCCCCCTGATCTAGGAAAGGGCACAACTAGTGCACCAAATGAAGGGCACAACTAGTGCACCAGACCACAGCTGCTACCGTACCTGCTCATCAAGCAGGCATTGTGACTTCAGGAAGAGCCCGAAATTATGCACCACCCTTGAATAGGAAAGTGTTACCCCGCCTAAGATCAAAGATGGAATAGGTGGTCCAAACACAATTGGCCTTGGTAGGATTGAATTGGAGCTGTTTGTCGCCATCCAAACATGCATAAAGTCCAGGCACTGGAGCAGAACCTCAAGAGCCTCATTTGGGGTACAATCACAGTTCTGGTCTCTGCCTGAATTTCTCTGGACTGTTCTGATCGCCCCTCTTTGCACACTCATTGGGACATCCTCCATGTTAAAGTAACATGAAATAAAGGAATACATGGGAGGAACACAGGAGCAGAAGTTGCCCAAGAGGAAAGGGGTTTCCCAAAGGAAAGGAAAGACAGACCATGCCACCATGGTGTACCCAGGGTGGAGCTGGAGGGAGTGATCGAAACTGATAGATTCAAGAGAATTGGAAAATAAGCCACAAAAGTCCAATCTAGGAACCTTCCACCCACCCCCACCCCATTATTTTCTGGATAGTGCAGCGCAGAAAAGTAGGGCTGCCTGCTGCATCCAAAGATAAAGATACCCCTGATTCTATTTCAGAGTACTGTTAAAGCAGAACGGTGCTAATGTTTCCTCTCTTCTTTCTTGCTAGAAGCCTGGAGAGAGATGGCATCAAAATCAAGAGGACAGTGAGGAAAACTATGCAAGGAACTTAAGAAACAAAGTGCTAAGGGAGAATTCAGGCAATGGGTGAGAACTAGTAGCAGTGGAGATGGTTAGAGACCAGAGGGAAGGGAGTGCCTCTGTTTCTCAATATTCGACAAACACCCCCTCTAATCACAACAGTTCACCTGACCTCACCTCACCTCCAAGCTCTTGGTGATAAAGTACTGCATATTTGGCATACCTTGAAGCGGTGGTGTGATGGTAGTAGCTTGGAAACTGCTCCTTCAAAACCATTACACCCCACAACAACTTAAGCTTGTCTTACTCAAAGGTTGCGAGGCAAATTGATTTTGTGCAGCCATGGGGAAAGACTGGGATTGTCACGGAATGACTGTGCTACGGTAGACTGCAAATGGCCGTAAGGCCTAAAATATATGAAAACAATTATAATACAGGTAGTCCTCGATTTAGAACCATTTGTTTAGCAACCATTTGGTTACAACTGAAAAAAGTGATTCATGACCAGTCCTCGCACTTACAACCATTGCAGCATCCCCACAGTCACATGGTCAAAATTCAGGGGCTTGGCAACTGACACACATTTACAACAGTTGCAGTAGGGTCATGTGATCACCATTTGCGGGCTTCCAACAAGCAGAGTCCACGAGGGAGGCCCATTTTGCTTAATGACCATATGATTCACTTAACAACCATGGCAAAAAAGGCTGTAAAATTATGCATGATTCACTTAACAACTGCCTTGCTTAGCAACAAAAATTCTGGTCCCAATTGTGATCGTAAGTTGAAAACTTACCTGTATCTATCCTCAGTATGGTAATGGGCATGCTGCACTTCTGTTACTACATCTTTTGCTTAAGATGTAAATAGATAGATGTGGGTCTCAGAAGATTTTGACTAAGATTTTTTTGGGGGGGGGGAATCAGTATTTTACTACAAACATTCTTGTCCTCATTCTTTCCTAGTTTTGCAATGTTAGCTACATTGATGCTGCTGTCCTATGCTCATTTATCTGGGATTAAGTCCGACAGAAGATAGCCGGATTTCCTTTTTTATGAATATGTACGGGGAATGGGTGTGTGTGTGTGTGTGTTAAAAACCACATTGGCTTGTTAAACAGTTTGTAACCAGAACCTCTGCAACTTGTGGTGGACAGGATTGAAAGCGGGTTGTTGAAATCCTATTTGCTATTCTATCTTCTATTCCATTTTGGCTTTAAAAAAAGCAAGGCGGAAAGTGCAATTAAATCTCATAGCTTTAATTTCCTTTTGGGAAAGTGCATTTTAGCTCATCTAGTAGCTTAATATGGCTGGATCAGAACTGACACCCAGCACAGAGACTTTCTTCACAGCAGTTAAAATGTATCATATCAATGCCCATATATTCTACAAACAGCTTTTCCCAGCTTGGTGCCTTCCAGATCTATTGAGCTACAACTTCCATCACCCGCGTACCGTGTTATTTTGCTGGCTGCAGAGGATCTGAGCTGTAATCCAACAGAAGGGGCCCAGCTGGGAAAAACTGCCCTAGAATATGATTGCACGCCATGCTCAGTGCTTGAAAAATTAGAAGATATCAGATCAAACACCACCATGTGCAAACAAGTTCTAACTATGTTAAATGTCAGGCATATTTACACTACAAACTGAAACTGGTTCAAATCTTATTCTCTCTTCCAAGAAAGTCCTTAGACTTGCTGGGGGAGTTGAGAGCAAATGAGGAAGAGGAATTAGCCAACAAATAGTTCTTAGGATCTTAGTGTTTAGCATTTAACTGGGAGAAACCTGAATGTATTTTTAATGCAGCCCTATACATACACCTTTAGAACATTCAGACTCATAAATAGATTGTTACAAATTGAACATCCACCATGAAGATTGTATCTATTGCATGTTTTAACGATGATTAGCGAAATAATTGGAAGAATTTCACATAAAATGTGCAGAAGATAGCAGGATTAAGATTTGCCAAGGCAGTATCATGCTGAGATTTCAAAATCATCGTATTTGTCCAAAGCAGAAAGTAAATATTGACACCTTCTCTCGTTTGTTTTCTTTGTTCTTTTTTTTTCCAAAATGCCAGACACAGGAAAATGACAATTATCCAAAATAGACTTCCTGAGTAACATGCTCCTGACATTGTGTGTAAATAGTATGAAAGTATGATCCGTTTTTTCATGAATTTATTTAGGCGTGCCCTTGAACGTTTTTAAGAACATTTTTAAGCAATTATCAAATATTGGACCATGATTCAGGCCATCTACACCCCATTCGCTTTAATGTCAAATTAAGGGCTTAAATAATACCCTTTCCTGTAACTGGCAAGAGTTGCTTCGACTCGCGCCCTTTGGGGAACTGAGTTTGGACAAGTCGGGGGTCCGCTGCTTCAGGGGGCTACGGTATTCAGGGAGCGAATGAAAACGCCCCTTTGCAGGTATGAAGCGCAAACCTTGAAATAGCGAGTAGAGCTTCTTCTCCAGGCTCCCGCGGGCGATCATATGCACCGCGTGGCAAAGGGGTCACGTGAGAAGAAGCCCAAACGGTCGCCCTGCACACCTACACACGGCGGCGTTTCCCTCCTCTTCTCTTCCGAGTCACAAAACAAAGTGGCGCGAAGGGCGGGATTCTGCCGGCGGCTCCAGCGACATTTGTAAGGCAGCGCGCGCCGCGGTGATGTCTTTGTCTGGGCTGGTGTCGCCTTCTCTCCCTCGGGAGGGTTGAAAGCGGGCTTTTCTCACCGTCGGAGCTCTCAGAGGGGAAGCCCAGGGAGTTTCCTCAGCCCCCCCCCCCATTGCCGCCCCCCCCCACGCTTACTTTAGGACTTGGGAGTGCTTTCCTGGAAATCACCTGACCCAAACAAAATGACTTCGGGGCTTGCAAACTGCCACTTCCTTTCTTGCTCTCCAATCCGCCCCTCCAAACTCGAGCCTTGCGCGCTCTTTCTCTCCTTTTTAAAAAATTTAATTTCGCTGATTAGAAAGGAACAAAGGCCCCCATCCCACCCCTCCCTCCCTCCCCAGCAGCACGATTGTCACCGCCAATTAGTGCATTGTTAGGGCGCACAATGGAGCAGGAGCTGGGGAGCAGAGCGCTTTTGTGCTTCTCCAGTCGGCCGTGGGGGCAGTCAAGATTCATTTAGGGCTTTACACAACACGGACAAAACAAAAATGCTACCAGAAAAGTAAAGAAAGCGGGGGGGGGGGAGAGCATCTGAAG
>QLTV01002077.1:169740-206425 GCA_003457575.1 Thermophis baileyi
CTAAGAAGGGCGGGGGAGAGTCTGCTATTCAAGAGTTAGGCCAACCTCATGAAAGACCCAAGAGGCAGCGTCTCATTGAAGGCTCCCCATTGGAATACAAAGGGGAACTAGAGCTTAATAGTAATTAGTGGGCTAACTGTGCAAAGGATATTGTGCCCCTTTAGCAGCTTGTCCCAACTTTTCCTCCCCTCCCTTCGCGGATAGAAAAGGCGGGGGGGCGGCGGCAGACGCTCCTTGTTCTCCGTCCCGCGGCGCGCCTGGCTACGCTCTTTTAAACACGGGCAGGCATGCAGGTAAAGGGGAATGCATTTTCTCGAAATGTGTGGTCAGTTGCACAAGAAGGGTTTTCAAATACATTGCGATCTGGGCCCCCGGTTTGTTTTTGTTTTTTTGCAAGTCGACGCTTTCCTTGTTTTAGGAATCTTAGGCAATGCCGCTGTTTTCGGCCGCGGTGTGTCGACTGAGGAAAGGCTACTTTGATTAATAAAGTACAATTGTATCTGCTTTCCAGATAAGGCTACCAAAGGTCATTAAAGCCCACTGATTTCAGAGTGGAAGCAAAACCGCTTTTTCTCTCCACCCAATTCATTTGGGTTTTGTAAACCAGATGGGGGTACAGTAATTGGGGGGAGGGAAACCCTCCCTGAGGAAGGCAATGAGCAATAACTTTTATGCTGTCACTCAGAAAACTCTTTCCACAGTTGCCAGTTCCGTTCAGTTTATAGTTTATGGCATATGGCAAATTTTTTAAAAAGTACATTTAATACCTCAGATAAGTATACAAAAGACAAGCCTGAAACAAATAATAATGTAAAGAAGGCACCAAATGTAATGAAAAAACATACAGCTACAGAAACCCTAAATTGGGAGCCCTTGACCTTTTTAATTCTGGAGCAGCCATGAGGTAAATGTTTTGGAGACATGTACACTAAAAGAGTTTTGTAATATTAGTCATATATATGATTATGTAAGAAGCTAGCACTTAGCAATAGCACTTAAGATTTATATACCGCTTCATAGTGCTTTACAGCCCTCTCTAAGCAGTTTACAAAGACAACACATATTGTCCCCAACAATCTGGGTCCTCATTTTACTGACTTTGGAAGGATGGAAGGCTGAGTCAACCTTGAGCAGGTCAGGATCGAACTGCTGGCAGTGGACAGAGTTAGCCTGCAATACTGTATTCTAACCACCGTACCACCAAGGCTCTTAAGAGATGAGTATTCCCATGACTTTTTTAAGCCACATCTATTCCTGCCCAACAGTAAATATATGTGTGTGGGGGGGGGGGGTGTTGCATCTGCTGTAAGAGTTGCATTATTTTTAAACAATTGACTCCTTAAAAGCAGCTGCATCTCAATTTTTTTTTCTTGGCTTCTGCCAAAAACTGGAGGAGTGAGGGTTCCAGGCTGCTTTAATGAATTGCAAAGAGGCTATGCTTGTGTGAAGCCCAAAGCACTTTTTCTGAAGCATTTTCAAAGTCTGCCCAACCCTACTATAGAGAACCTCTTGAATGAATATCAACTTGTTTTAAGCAAATAAAGCTTGTTGCATTAAAAATGTTCTAAAATACACAACAGCTTCCAACACAATGAGCCCTAATTGGTTTGAAGGACCCATTTAAGTTCTGTTGAATAAATATGGTGAGGAATGGGAGAAGTTATTCATGTGTCCTTAGGTAGTTCACCGATTCAGAGTCTACAATTGAGATATTTCCTCAACAATACTGGGTGGCTTCCCTTGACCCAGCATCATTTATCACTGCTGTTTCTCAAATGAGATGTCAGTTTACATTGTTAGAGAAACTGTGCTTAATCAAACATACATGCATGTACACATACTGTCAACATTTTAAAATAATTGAAATCTGATAATCGAAAAGTTCAGGAGAAAAGTTCAAGACTGTGATAGTGGGTGGGATCACAATACCACCTTGATACACAGGTTTGTCAAAAAGTATAAGGAAGACTTTCCATTTTCCATAAAGCATCACTTTAATCTGATGATAATGACTAAAATTCAGTAATTTAAAAAAATCTGAAAATCTTTTATTACACATTTCACTGTATCAAGAAGACTCTAATTCCTAATTGGGAAAAAAAGACT
Organism: Thermophis baileyi; assembly: GCA_003457575.1. Taxonomy (NCBI): domain Eukaryota; kingdom Metazoa; phylum Chordata; class Lepidosauria; order Squamata; family Dipsadidae; genus Thermophis; species Thermophis baileyi. The sequence continues at coordinate 171,847 of QLTV01002077.1, forward strand.
TCCTGGAATCAAATCAGATTCATGTAGCTTTCTGGAAAATGGTATGGATATAAGTTTCATATTTTTTTTCTTTCAAAACTTAAAACCTATAGTTTTCAGATAAAAATGCCTGCACCAACGATGTCTCTAGTAAACCATGAAGTTGCTAAAATTGTGACGTGCATCATCAATTTTGTTTAGAGGAGCTGCTTATCCCTTAGTGTGCAGAAAGGGATTGCAAGCTCCAAACATTTCTGATACTTTGAACTCCATGGCCTGAAGTAGGTCACAGACCCATTCTCTCTGCTGTATACAGAAGTGCCTTGTAAAGAAAGAGACATTTTGTTTAGACAAATATAGCAGATGGCAGCAACGGACCAACCTTGGCTTATCCTGAAAGCTAAATGGAGACAGACATGGTTAATGCTGGGCTGGGAGGCCACCAGGAAAGCATAGGTTTGTAGGTTAGCCTGGGAAATAAAATAAAATAAACATTGGGAGAAAGCAATGGCTTACCACTTTCAGATTGCAGCCAGGAGTTGAGTTCAACTGGATTAATTTTTTTTTTATAATTAATGAATTAAAAGTAGGAGATATTAGGAATCAGTGAGGAAATAAAGGTCAAAGGTGTCCACTAAATAAAATGCAATCAATAAAATACCTACCGCAGTTTTGATGTTTTCATTAGACTTCTGGAAAAATCACATCCCAAAGGCACTCAAGATGGGGTGTGTAAATCAACCTGTGTTGCACCCCAATGTGCAGTATGGTGTACAGTATTACCGGTATATGTAATATTGAGTGCAGAGCACAAAACTTTTTTGAATATTAATTCCCTATTGCTCAAGTTAAGTACAATAAAATAAACTTGATGGTAACTCTAAGAGCAGCATTTTGCTAACATTTTCTCCACTCAAGGAACTATAAATATTTACCGTAGTTAATTCAGAAACAGCATAGCATGTGGCTGCTTTATTGTCCAAGAATCTCTTTTGGTTGTAAGCCACAAGTTTCTATCCCATATGGGAGAGTATTTGAAAGCCTGTTAAGTCCATAAAATTTCAAGAAATGAAAGGCTTACGCTCCCTGCCTAGAGAACCTCAACATTTGCCATATAGGTTTTTACCTTGTCTTAAATCTTATCATTCATTTCCTGGCTGTCTCTCTCTGAACTTTCCCCTTTCCTTTCATGCCACATTTACTTGTCTTATGTTGTGTAAAGTACATGCTTCTCAAATAGGCTTATTATTTTTGAATAGATATAGGATTGCAGGATGAGTAAATTATTTACAATTACTGTACATACCAGTGTGTTCTGAAAATCATTACTTAGACTCTCAAACCTGACACTCAGGAAGACTACACTGGATATATTTATTTATATCGGTGCTTACTGTATTAACTGTATTAATATATTGTGAAGACTAGAGAATGCTTTGCGTTGTTTTTTTTCTTGTACAGTGTTCATCCTTATATTCTTGGGGTGCCAAAAGTAGCATTTTGCAGTTAATGGTTTGTGCACTCACAGTCCCAAGATAATGTGCAAAGTGTTGAATTCTTAAGGCATATCCACAGACCAGCTAAGATGGGTAAGGAGGATAAAAGTGATTTTCAAACCACAACTGCACAAAGTGAGAGTTCTTGTTCCCATCTCTCTTTGTTATCTTGCTTAAAGAAACACTGCTTTTTATAAACAAACAAATAGTAAAATGCCCTCTATAGTGACACACTGGCTTAATAAAAATAATCCTTTGATATGGGTTTCCTTTTTTTTTTTTTTCTTATGGCCAAGGGAGCTTTTAAGATATCTGAAAGTTCAAAAATCCTGAACTTAGACAAGCAGAACAGAGTTTCTTGCCACCCTGAGATCAAGTGTTCATCCCCTCACGTTACTATGTAAAACAACTTTTAAAATGCAGATTTGCTATAAATCTTCTCAACCAACATAAAAAGTTTATTTTAACAGCCTGGCCGATGAACAGGTTTTGAGTACCCAGAAGCTTGTACATTATTTTGTGATTTTAAATTCGCCCAATAAAGAGGCTGCCTTAATATGAACATAGGAACAATTTTTGTTCAATAGCTTAGGTCTGGTAAAGGCACTTGCCAGGATGAGATTCTTCCCCCCCCCAAACACACACTAATTTCACTATTATTTATGGGGGGGGGAAATAGGTTCAGTGTTTGAGGCAAAGCATGTAGCAAGCAGCCAATCCTTGCTTTGACTTTTCAGAAGAATGTGGGCACTTAAAAAACAAAAGAGCTTGCAGGATATATCAAAATTTCTGACCTTCCCTCTTCTGTCTCTGGCCACTTTATCTTTTGAGGAGGAACGAACAACCCACAATTCCTTGAAAACATTGGGTGCAGCCCCTCCAGACTTTGCCATCAAGCTTTTTATTGCGGTGAAAAGGGAAAAAAAGATTTAAGTACCTGGAGCATAATTACATTAACCATCAGTCATAGGAGTCATTTAATTTTAAATCCCATGAACCTGCTTGCCTTTGAAAATCATCCAGTTTACAAACATTATATTGAGTTGGGTTTTTCAGTGTAATACTATTTTTTTTCCTAATGCCCAAGTCCTTAAATCTGGGGAGTTTCAAGTCAGGATAGCTGTAGAGTTTTCCTAGCTTCTTCCATCTGTAAAAGTGGAATGCCTGCATCCATCTTCTGCCAGGTCCCTGGGCTGCGATGTGGGAAGCAGAAAACAAGGCCCAGAGCAGACAAGCCTGCCTTGAGCTGGTGGATGGGGAGGCAGTAAAAGAAGGGACACCAGCCCATTTTATGAACTGCTTTTTGTACAATGAGCCAAAATGTCTTGAGCTAATTAAACATAACCAAAATTAGAGTCCTTACCAAAAACAGGCTCAAGGGCTACCTTTGCTAAAGCAGGCCACTAGAGATCTCTTTATAGCAAAGAGATCTACAGCAATGCTATCTCGGATTTTGGGAGAGAGCTTCCATTCTTAGCACAGACAATGAAGTACTAAGACCCATGCTGAAAGGTTATACAGTCTCTTCACTTTTCTGTTCCATTGACTTGATTTGATGATCTCGTGGCTTATAGACCAGTTTCCAAAGATGGTTATGAAAAGCAAAGTAATATAAACTTAAGTTTCTCCGGCTGCTTACCAACCAGGGGCAAATTAGGATGGGCATTTCCTCCTGTTTTGGAGTCTTAGGGTTTGCTACAGAATCCAGAAATCTGCTCAGCCTTTGTCATGTTCCTTTTTTTTTTTATCTGGGTATGTGGTGTGGTGGAGTTTTCTTTGGGGTGGGAAAATGAGATGATTCCATTATCATCAGCAAAAGTACTTTGCAAAATCTAGCCATTTGGAAATCCGAAATACCATGGATGGGAGGAGTAGACTTGAAAAAATCAGCATCAGATTTTTTTTGGGGGGGGGGGTTGTACTGGTGAAGGAAGGAAGGTAGTCTGGACTAAGTATTGTCTTAATAGCAGAGATGATAGAGCCCATTATATTATAATGTATACAAATACATTATAATTTTTTTTATAAAGAATAAAATTTTAAATAATCCCTTAAGCAAAGAAATATCACCATGACCCAATCCCACATTTGATATGAATTATTCGAGTAATAGAAGGCATCAGGTAAGGGAAAGCTGCTTACTGCTTAAGGGGCCATTTTCAAAACTGGAAAATTGGTTACACATAATTTTACAAATGTAATTACATGAGGTGTGTATTATGCTATTTAAAAAAGCAAAATCCTGGCCATGCCATACAGGTTCCATCTCTGGTTGCCTCGGGGTGAATGACCCGTTTCAGGAGAGGTTTGGGGTTTTGCACTTCCACCCCGAAGGTTCTGTGGCAGCTAAGCCACATCCCTGGCACTTTTTACTGAAGTTACTGGATGGTTCAGTGCCAGTAGTGGTACAGAATGTTTACTCTTTTCTACTATCCCACCACTAACGTTCATTGCTGCAGGGCAAAGGACTTTTAAGCCCGAGTCAATAAATAACTTTATGTGAAGAGTGAGAAGAATCAGAAACTCAGTAAGTCATCCACAATGTGTGTACAATTCAAGATTGAGCAATCTATACTGCAGCTCCGAATTCTTTTAATTATATGCCTTAAGGAAAGATAGTTCAATGCTGTTAGAATATTCTGTCTGTAACTTTTATTTATCAAATTTAGATACCACCCATCTCTCTCTCAGGGTGACTCTTGTTTACCATCTTGCCTCAAAAGCTTGCATGCTTTTAATTCACTAATAAAGGAGAAATCCCACTATGGTTTGTGCTCTTTTCCCCCTCTGGTGCACCTGTGCCTATTGTGCCTTACCTTTATAAATCTCTGGTTCCTCAAGGAAAGTGACAGAGTTCAGCTAGCAAGCTGCAGAAAAAGTCCGATTAAAAAAACCTGACAATGAAAAAACACACACATAACTAGATTTCCATAGATGGTTTCAGGAAACCAAAAGAATGAGTTGAGATTCACAAAGGGAGTAAAGAACAGAATGAGCTTCAGGTGCATGCAAAATAAAATCAGAACTGGTGCAACAGCAGCTCAATGGGTAACATAACAAAGAGAAGGCAGACCTCCGTTCCTATTTTGGGTCAATTGTCTTTGAAAAGTAGGTATGTGTTCCACTGAGCATTTGGGAAACTTGAACTGAAGGAGCCCATGATCATGAATCCAGATTTTTTGCACAGATATACACTGATTCTCTTGAACTCAGCACCCTAATCAGGAATGGGCAGAATGCTATTTTTAAATAACTTGTAGGGGAAAACTGGCAGTCTACTAGGTGATCCCAACTGCCCATGGCCCACTTTGTTGCATTTATGACATAAGAAGTAGAGAAAAGTAGTGAAATGATAAGAGAGCCAGTTTGGTGTGGTTAAGGCATCAGGCTAGAAACCAAGAGCCCAAGTTCTAATCCCACCTTAGAAACAAAATCAAGCAGTTTTGTCAAGAATCAACAAAGGTACTAAAAACACATAGAAAACCCTAAAATTGTATGTGTACACACATACACATACAGGCACACTCATGCACACCTAGGCACATTCATGCATGCACACCTGTTCCCATGGCAGCCTCCAAACTTGGCATGCAGCGCACCAGATATGCTAACCTACAATTTTCACTGGATATCAACTCATTTAGAAGACACTGGATGGAAATTTGAAAGTGAGCAAATAATCCCTACAACAGCACTATTACCAACTGGCCTGGTTTGCTGTCTGGATGTTCACATTTTGAATGTTTCAATTAATCTCAGATTTATTCCACCGTTTCCAGCATATGGACAAAGCCAATTGTACACTGGAAATGAGATGTATAAGCATTCTTTAAATCAACCAGAGTCTATAAAAGGTGCACATATTTAGCAGATCTTCTCAAATTATAGGCAAACTTTAAAAAAGGAGAGAGAAAAAGTATGGTTGCTTCTTCAGTTCCTTTTAATTCAGTGACCAATAGATTCAGGGCAACATAGAAAGGACTTGTTCATACTTCACATCATTAATTGGGAGCATCTGAGGCTGTAAGGGGGTTTTAAGGGACTCTATAAGGGGGATGAAGTAAAGCCACACAGGGCAGGTCCCTGGATGGCTGGAGAACCTCCAGGCTCACCGAGAGGGAAACTGCATGCCGGCTGCCCAGGACCACCTTCAGGGAGGAAGCAGGACAATGAACTGCGTGTGGATTTCTTGAGAGCATCGGGCTGCCCATTTGGAGGAACAGGGTGCTGTGCTAACAGATCCCGTGATATCGTTTAATTGGGTTCTTAATAGGGCCTCGAATTCACACATTACTCTTGAAAGATTAAAAATAAACCCTATCCCCAATCACAGTTTGGTTCAATTAACCTAACTGGCCCACCGGCATTCGCAAAAGAATCCGGCCTCCAGTCGTGGGAGGAAAGCTCAACTCGAGTCTCCCGCAACTGAGAGACAGTCTCTGCACGTGGAGGCTTCATTAGGGCGATCAGTTGCCGGAGCGGACTTGCTTGCCATAAACGTGTTTAATCGCAACCGGAGCCTCTCAAACCTCCAGTGGCTGCGAATTCCCAAAGTTCATTCTACCCCGCCGGCCTAGGAAGCCTTCAGCGCACCGTCTTCCCCGGGGCTCCCTATGCTACAACTTCCTCCCGCCCTCGGGGAAGGCGAGGGGGCGGCCCCGGGCTGATCTCCAGCTCGGGTGGGCGGATCCGGGAGGCGGTCTCGCGGGCTGGGCATTAGAGCGCAGGTGGCTCCGGCTGGGAGCTGCAGTCGCCTGCCGTGGCGCTTCGCAGGCTCCGTGTGTTGAGGCGAACGGGAGGCGCTGATCGCGGCTTGGGCGCCCAAAGGGGCCTTCTCAGCCAGGGGCGCCCCGGAGAATCTCAGGGACTCGCGCCTTCACGGAGCACGTCCCCGGACCCGGGAAGCGGCAGGAGCCCGTCGGGGGTTTAACTCGGGGTGCGACTGAAGCATGGGGAGTCCGCGCCTTCTCCGCGCCGCCGCTTCTGCGGCGTGGCCGGCCAACCGGCTCCACGGCGCGCCCCCCGGCGCCGGGACCCGCTGACCAATTTTCCCCTCGGGAACGCGAAAGGAGCCGGAGCAGGAGGACGCGCGCCGGCTGCCCTTCCTGCCCTCGGCCGGGCCCGAGCCAAGGCTGCTCCCCTCCGCGCGGGATCTTTCAGAAAGGACTTTTGGTATTCTGCCGAGGGCGAAGTTAAGCCGAAACTTTTCCCGCTGCGGTGGGGGATCCAGCCTTGCTCTCTGCGCTGAACTTCTAAGCGGAGAGCGAAGGAGCGGGGCCCTCCAGGCTGGCTTGTTATGGAGTTCGCCTGTTTTTTGTTTTGTCGGGTTTTATCCCCCGCGCGCACCTGTCTTGTTGGAGCAGCGAATCCTCCGCGGAATTGGCAGCAACCGCTCTTGCCATGGGAAGACTTGGGCTCCTTGGGAGGGAAGAGAAGGCCGGTCGGGAGGGCCTTGGACCTTCTCCAGGACCGCGCCACCTGTGAGCCCAGCGCCTCCCGCTTTGGAATCAGCCGGAGGGGTTAAAGCGAAGGCAGCAGCCGCCCGGGAGGAGGCGAGGAGGGTGGCCTGATCGGATCAGAGGGGCCTCTGCTTGGCGCGGCCCCTGCGCCTTGCCATGGCCGGGTTCCGCCCTGGCCTGAGAGACACCTTGCTGAGCCTTCTGCTGTTCGTGCTGAAGGCTCCCGTTCCTGCTCCGGCTGCATCCAAGGCCATCGTCTGCCAGGAGATCACCGTGCCCATGTGCAAAGGCATTGGCTACAACCTGACCTACATGCCGAACCAGTTCAACCACGATACCCAAGATGAAGCTGGCCTGGAAGTGCACCAGTTCTGGCCCCTGGTGGAGATTCAGTGCTCTCTGGATCTGAAATTTTTCCTGTGCAGCATGTACACTCCCATCTGCCTGCTGGACTACGCCAAGCCTCTGCCACCCTGCCGGTCAGTGTGTGAGAGGGCCAAAGCTGGGTGCTCTCCTTTGATGAGGCAATACGGCTTTGCGTGGCCAGAAAGGATGAACTGTGATAAGCTGCCCGTTCCAGGAGACACGGAGATGCTGTGCATGGATCACAACCAGACGGAGGCCACAACCTTGCCCCCGTTGTTTACCAAGCCCACCCGCTCTTCCAAAGGAATCCACAAAAATCTCACCCCCCTAACCAGTAGTGACTGCAAGAGAGTATGCGCCTGCAAAGAGCCCTTAGTCTTCATCTCCCAAGAAACTCACCCGCTCTACAACAAGATCGAGACTGGCCACGTGCGCAATTGCGCCATTCCTTGCTTCCAGCCCTATTTTACCCAAGATGAAAAAACCTTTGCTACCTTCTGGATTGGCTTGTGGTCCGTCCTTTGTTTCATCTCCACTTTCACCACAGTGGCCACCTTTCTGATCGACATGGAAAGGTTCAGGTACCCCGAGCGCCCCATCATCTTTTTATCAGCCTGTTATCTCTTTGTATCCATTGGCTACATCATCCGGCTGATTGTGGGCCATGCTAATGTGGCCTGCAACAAAGATTACAACCACATACACTATGAAACCACAGGGCCTGCCCTCTGCACTGTGGTGTTCCTCCTGATCTATTTCTTTGGCATGGCAAGCTCCATCTGGTGGGTCATCTTGTCTCTTACCTGGTTTCTGGCAGCTGGGATGAAGTGGGGGAATGAAGCCATTGCTAGCTACTCCCAGTATTTTCACATGGCAGCCTGGCTTCTTCCAAGCGTAAAATCCATTACTGTTTTGGCCCTGAGCTCAGTCGATGGGGACCCAGTAGCTGGGATCTGCTATGTGGGTAATCAGAATGTGGACAAGCTGCGGGGTTTTGTCCTCGCTCCGCTGGTGGTGTACCTTTTCACCGGGACCATGTTTCTGCTGGCTGGTTTTGTATCCCTCTTCCGAATTCGGAATGTGATTAAACAAGGGGGCACAAAGACGGACAAGCTGGAGAAGCTGATGATTCGTATCGGGATCTTCACCGTTCTTTACACTGTCCCAGCTACCATTGTGGTGGCTTGCTACATCTACGAGCAGCACTACAGGGAGAAATGGGAGATGGCTCAGAATTGCTCTTGCCCTGGGGACAAGTCCAGACCGAAGCCTGACTATGCTGTTTTTATGCTCAAGTACTTCATGTGCCTGGTGGTGGGCATCACCTCTGGGGTCTGGATTTGGTCAGGCAAGACGCTGGAGTCTTGGAAGCAGTTCACAGGTCGATGCTGCAGGGGAGGGAAGCCCGTGAGCGCCACCATGTACAGTGAGGCCAACATAGCGCTGACAGGCCGGCCTGGGCTTGCCACTTCTGCTTCCTACCACAAACAGGTTCCCCTGTCCCATGTGTGAAAAAGCATCTTGCTTGGTCAGTAGGGGGGCAGGTAAGCACCATTCATCCTAGGGCCCACCTGGAGCCTTTCTGGAGTTTTGTTCATTGTGAGCCTCCCAGGTTTGCCTCTGGTTTAAGAAAAGGGAGGGGGGGAGAAGATCTTGCGTCTGGCCAAAGGTTGAGACTGCAGAGTTGGTAGAAAGCCACTGTGCAAGGCATGTTTAGGGTTAGGGTTAACTATGTATGATGGGAATTGGGCAAATCCATCTCTGGACAAGAGTTTGCTTTTTTGATAATGGAAAAAAAAAAATCCATGGAGGCTGCAAGACAGAGTGAAAGTACAGGATCAGGGAGGATGAGATTTATGTAATCCCTTAAACCTGCTTAATTCAAAATTAAATCGGCTCTTTTCACCCTTTCCTTGTCCACTCTGAGAAAACTCAGAATGTGTAAGTTTAGCAGATTACAAATAACAAGAAATCTAAAGTTTAAACAGTTCCTAAATTTCTGTTTGGCAACTATCCTTTTTAGCAAGCAAACAATGCAGGCACGTACATGTTTACTCAGAAGTAAATCTTATAGCTTTCATGGAATTTAACCACAAGAGGGAGAACATAGGACTCCACAATATTTGATTCTTAGTAGGCACCTGCCAGTTTGAGAAATGTTCCTTCAATCGGTCATTGTTCATCATCTACATTCTACCGGTAGTAATGTAGTTATATCTCTATTGAAGCTACAGATTCATATTAAAAACAAATAGAATCAGTTTGAAGGGGAAGGACTACTTTAAAGGGACCAGTTGTGACTGTAGGACTCTGCAGAATCCAGTTTCACATTTTAGTTTGGGCTGGTGTTAAATCTACCCTCGTCCTTTTTTACACAGATCTTTGCCAGATAGCCATCTAAGACAGGGAAGTGAGTGTCTCTCCTGTGCCGCTGATTTCCAAATGATAATAGCAAAGGCAACCTGCTTTCTTTGGAGTTGATATAGAGCAATATATGCAGTGTAAAATCTTACGAATGAAAGCTTATTCACACTTGACAGAAGGAACATCTGGCAGGAGAGATGCAGCTTGCTTGATGTTTTGCCGAGTGCAGTGGGAATTAGTTGCCTGCAAATTGGCAGCAGGGCAGCCTTAAGACAGGGCAGATATTTCCACTTGCTCTCTGTCACAGATTGAATTGGTGTGAAGTTCTTGGCTGTTCAACTTAATGTTTGGCATTTGGCTCTCAGGCAGGGACACAGAGCAATTTTCCATCCCTTCCTGACTCCACTCTTAGAAAGTAAGAAAACTGGTTCCTCTGTGAAGATTGATCCCTCGGATCTCATCTTCCAGAGAGTGGTCATCATATCCTTAAGCGGTTTGTAAACCACCTGAAGTTGCCGTCTCTTACTAATGTGAAACAGTGTTAGCAGTAGCCATAATCAGCGGGGAGAAAAGTCCCATTTCCAAATGTTAGCAATTTAAATATACACTACAAGGGACTATATTGCATGTCCCTGGAAAGTAGATTGCAAGGTTTTACTTTCTTTTTAAAGGCCATTATTTCTAAGGATGGTTTATCCCTACATGCCTGTGATTTGACTGAACTCTTCACTAATTTCATTCTTTCCCTGCTCATTGATGCTATGGTTTTAAGCAAGTTGACCACAGAGATAAATCTAATTGAATTCAGTGAGACTTACTTCTGAGTAGACATATATGTGTTGCTAGAAATGCTTGACATGGACTGATTAATATTCCCAGTTCTTGAGAAAAAGATTAAAAACATCCCCTTAGAAATTCTTAGATTTCCAAGAATCTTAGAAAGATTCTCTTTCTAAACATTTCTAAATGTTTCTTTGGTGAAGTAGCCTTGCTTTTTCATACTACTTTATTGAATATAATAGTCACCTTGCACTTTAAAGTTTTCACCTGAATCTTCTGTTGTTTTCCCAAGAGTTTTTGTCCCAGTAAGTTAACATGGCTCGTGGCCTTCCGTCTCTGAGGCCAGCGCGCAGCGGAGAGAGAGGTACCTATGGGCCTTACCAGGACCTCTCTCCTAAGGTCTAGGGAATGTCTCAGCAGCAGAATGTCTCTTTGCTGTCGGGTTTATGTAGGGTGGGGGCTGCCAGAGTGAAGAATCTGGCTTTTGTTTTCTAGGAAGACCTCACGTGCATTCCGGCCATAGTTAACTGAAAGCAAGTAGGCCACTTGAAAGGGTCACATCTGGTTCCTGGAGCAGATGGTTAGGATACTGAGGGTCAGATGTTCAACGCACACCTAAAGTAGAAGGAGCCTGAATGGAGGTTTGACCAGGAGGTTGCAGAAACTTGGCCACAGAAATTGGGGGCTGGATTGGAGTTAGCAATACTTCGCCTTATTCCTCCTATTCTATGGAAGGTAACAGCAGAAGTTAGAGCCGAGGTGGCGCAGTGGTTAGAGTGCAGTACTGCAGGCTACTTCAGCTGACTGTTCAGCAGTTCAGCGGTTCAAATCTCACCGGCTCAAGGTTGACTCAGCCTTCCATCCTTCTGAGGTGGGTAAAATGAGGACCCAGATTGTTGGGGGCAATATGCTGACTCTGTGAACCGCTTAGAGAGTGCTGTAAAGCACTGTAAAGCGGTATATAAGTCTAAGTGCTATAGTGCTATTGCTAAGTTGCTGGGGCAGAATATTGATTGTCTTTGTTCACGGTTCTACAGTTGGTCAGTTCTGCACATACTATATGAATTAATCCAGCTGGCTTCTCCAACTGCAAGCTGTAACTCTTCCCTTGAATCAACTGCCCAGAAGAGGAGACCTGCATTTTCTCAGTTGTGTGACACTAAAGACCACGGAGCTTATTTGTGAACTTGAGTCCATCTCATCAGATGCTCTCCCACAGATGCAGTTTAAGCTTGGCGGACTATGTACTTACAACCAAGTATCCCTTTTCATTTGCATGATGAATTCTAAACCACAGAAGCTTATACAATCTTTTTATTTTGTTTTGTTTTGTTTTTTCCTTTCTGGATAAGACTCTTTATGGCTCTTATTTCATTAAATAATTTAAAAGATCTTTAATATAACCCAAATAATTACTGATAAAATAATTACAAGGTTTTTGAGGATTACTTGAATGAAAGAACTGAAATCCTAAAGACTAACGTAATTGGGGCCTAGGTGCTGCTTTCTGAGCTAGAAATGTTCCCAAATCAGGCAAGTGGCTGACTCTGAAGGAACTTTTCCATAGGTAAGTTAGGGACTTTTAAGTGCTTGCGGGATTTATATATCTTCTTTGGTTCCTGAGAAGATCCCAATCTGGATTAAATGGCAGCAACTCTGTTAATCACATTGAACTTGCTTTCAGTCACCTTCTGAATGTCATAACCGAAGAAGGAAATATTAATCTAGTGCTACTTTTCAGTGATCGCATTGCACATATACCGTCCTTTATTACTTCTCTGATAACAAATTAAGCCTGGATGATGAGGGTTAAGTAGAAGATCCTGCCTTGAAGGCAGAGAAGGAATATTGTTGGCTTCTTCCAGTGCATAGTTCTGACATTGTGGTGTCTACTCATCAGGGCACAGCAGAAAATGATGTATTAGGCACATGGATCTGAATAGAAGACCATTCTAGACCATACGGCATTGAAAGCATGTAGAGGTCACATTTGATTTTAGCTTTATGATACAAGTCCTGGACCCATTACCTCTGTGTTTTATAAATTTTTATTCTGTATTCAATAGGTTGACTTTTCAAGACAGATTCTGAAGAGCAGAGTGTCACTAATTAAATAACTTGGAGAGTTTCATCTTTAGACTTCCAATTTTGAACAGCAAAGCTTTGTTCATCAGCTCTAAAACCTGATAGCACTAAATATTTAAATCACATGTAGAATTGCATCAGACAATTAAATGGATTAAAACATTAAATTCTATTGGTGACTTTACATTCGAAATGCTTTAAGCAACTCTACTGCATTATTTAGATTTATTTCTTACAAATGGGAATATATAGTGGAGAAGATGCTTTCTTAAAACATGTACTTCAGATTCACTGCCCTTTCTTAAGAGATAGGAAAAGCTCCAGCTTAATGATTCTGGAACATTATAAACTCATACTTAAAGAAAATCAGAATTTACTCTCGTAGCCAAAGTTATGACTTGAATAATATTTACTTGATTTAAAATAACAAAATTCATTTGTTCTATCCACTAATTATTTAGTGTCTCAATCAAAATTCAGACATTTGGGAAATGTGGAATTTCAACTGAAATGACTTACCTATAGTTGTTCCGTGTACTGTATGGACACGCAGGACACTCAGCCTAGAACAGTTGACTTCAGTCCAAACTGTCTGAAAAGATCTACATCAAAACTGCCCAAGATTCACTTTTATTCCTCAGGAACGTTATGGCACTGCCCGGCCATGTGGACAAAGAATACTTAGTTGAGGGATGCAAGCAAGTTAAATCTGGCTACATTATATATAATAAAAAGGGGTTGGAGAGTATTCCTAGCATCCATTTAGCACAACTTTCCCGCCCCCCCCCCTTAGTCCACTCTGATATAAAACGAGTTGGGGAAGATACCATCCATTCAAGTATAAAATTAACCATCTTGCTACTTTAATTAGATCAGATGTGCCTGAGTTATGAGTTGTGCCTGGTAGGGGCAACTGCTCTATTGCATGTCTTGCCAAAAATCTGAAATAGCCCTCTTAGCCTGTCATGTGAATGGCAGAAACATTTTTTTTTCCACAGGGCCCGGCTGGCTGCTCTGTATTTAGGGTCCCTCACCATCCAACTGCACCAGTTTATTTGCAGATACACCACCCACTGCTTGTCGGTATCCCCACCCCAGTATATAGTTTTAATGGAAGAAAATGGTTGCCTGCTAATGTATTAACATCCACCATCTATTCTGAAGAAAAGCTAGAGGGCTGTAGCAGCCTCAGAAATGTGCTTTTCTGTCGGGTATTTGGTGATGCCCCATAAAAGCATCGCAGTAAGCTTGTGACTGCATGAGCCTCCTTCTGTGGCAGACATTTTTGGAAAATAACATTTTCCCAGTATTCAAATAGGCTTTTTGGCCCCCAAAGCTAAGGTATTAGAAAACAGAGTGAGTTCTAATTCCTGATGGAAATGTTTGCCTGAAAATAACCAATCATAGATGTTTAACAATAGAACCATATATGTACAGTTGTAGCAATCTTGAGCTTTCTTCCAGTGATAAAGTAAGGCCACTCGTGAAGCTGATATGATCCATGGTGGTATCCTGGATAACCTCAGACTGACAGGGAAAGGCTACAACAAAACTGTAACAGCATTTGAAGTCAACCTAAAGTTTTATTGCACCCCTTTCCACCAGGCAGTGAACTTGGGAACCGAGCACACATCCATCTATAGAATTTCATGGCTGAGGGGAGCTTTGGTGAATCAAAGTTACATGTTTGGTGTTTTAGGAACATTACTGCTTCCTTTAAGCAAGCTGAAAAGGCGCATGGCTTAAAAAAAAAATAGAAAATTAGCAAACAGTATGCAAAGCTTTATTTCAGTGTAGAAAACTGTCAAGTACACTATTAGCTTTGAAAATAAAGGTTCTTCTAAGCAAGACGTTACAGGGTTTCTTTAATTAAGGTATTGTGTACTCTAATATAAGATCAAATTACATGTAGTATAATATGTAAATAGCTGTATAATTGTCTTCAAAGAAATACGTTTGTATATATGGAATTTCTAGTGTGAATATCGGATATGGGTTGGGAGAAGATTGTACATTTTTGTCAAAACAATTTGAAAGCTGTAGATAACAGGATGAAAGTTTAGGGCATTAAATCATTGTATTTAAAGTTGGATTCATGCTTAGGTCATACTGCTCTTTCAATTGTGCCTTGTGGAAATGAAATTTTTACATACTACTTGCAGTATGATTATGAATATGCCAAAAGATTAAACAGTGACATAAAATATGTAAAAAGCTTTTTAAAAAAAGAAATGGACTTCAGCCTGTCACTTAATAAACATTTAAACATTATGGTGTACATATTTAGGAGATGATTGTTTAATATGGGATCACAAACTGACTTAAACTTTGAAAATATGGCTTAAGTTACTTACTGCTGCACACAATAGACCGTTGTGATAAAAAAAAATGGATCATGTCCTCTAGAATTCTGTATCAAAGCCTAAAACTGGTGGTAAAGGAGAAGCACAAGGTATACAAGACAATCAAATCATTGACCCAATTCAATGTCCATGGGGCTCAGTTGTTTAAGTATACTGTATCTTAAGTATAGGTGCACATGATGTAGTTTGAAAATATAAAAAAAGAAAAAATATTTAGAGTCTTTACTAAATAGAACAGACACTCCTCCCTCAAAGTAAAGCATAATTGTGTTTTCATGGTTTGTGATTATGATGAATAAAAAAGAAAGCCACATCACTATATAACTTTTCATGTTCCAGCCTAGAGAAAAACATGTCACCTCCTTTCTCCTCAAAATAATGCCCTAAAGACATCTTTCCAACCCATGGCTGTCAAACTCCCGGCCCACGGGCCGGATGCATCACGCGCTGGCCATGCCCATGCCCGGTTTCGTGAAGGGGAAAAAAGTCCCAATACGTCACATGACGCCACCATAACGACATGAGTTTGACACCCCTGTTCTAACAAGTCAATGACAGGAGATAAATGTTTCCTCTTGAATGTTGGTGGTTGGGAAGACTTCATAAAGACAAGGAGCCGATGCCAGAGAGAATATCCAATGACTTACAGAAAGGCACACAAATTTTCTGGGCTGTAGGCTGCACTTGTGCTAGGGCAGACTTCAGAAAGTTGTCAGAATATTAGCTTTAACTAACAGTCAAATAGTATTTGAATTAGAGACAAGTAATAATGATTGTTCCCCGCTTTGCTTGCTTTGACCTTAATATGCAAAAAGTGCTATTTGATGGCAACTGAGGGAAGGGCTCTTAGGACTGCAGAGAAGTCCAGGTCAGGACATCAAGTTGTGTCCCCTGGTTTCCAGCAGGAGAGGTTCAAAAGAAAACGTCTAGGTATGTCTAGAAATGTCCATAATTTAGCTGCATATTTTTGAAACAGAGCCAAGGATCTGGTATGGTTTAGTCTAGACATGGAAACCTATCTTCAAACTTGGGCTTTTACTATACATCATAGCAATAGCACTTAGACTTATATACCGCTTTACAGTGCTTTACAACACTCTCTAAGCGGTTCACAGAGTCAGCATATTGCCCCCAACAATCTGGGTCCTCATTTTACCCACCTTGGAAGGATGGAAGGCTGAGTGAACCTTGAGCCGGTGAGATTTGAACCGCTGAACTGCTGAACAGTCAGCTGAAGTAGCCTGCAGTACTGCACTCTAACCACTGCGCCACCTCGGCTCTGAGAAGCTGAGATAAAGTAATATGTCTACAAACCCAATTATCTCCCAACTTTACTGAAAGATACAAATGCTTTTTTCTATCACTGAAGAAAGGTATCTCTGCTAGAAGATTGTGGTTAAAACAAAATGGAAATGCTCCTCCGTGGAAGGAAATCCTTTGGGTCAGACAGGTTTTGAAACAGCTCAGGAAGAGCTCTCAAATACAAGGAAGGAAGAAAAGAGTATGTTCGATTTTGATAATGCTCAGATTAATGAACACAATGGAGCTGTGTGAGAGGCACGGCTTAATTTATAGATGTTGACGCCTTGCCACTAAGTAGCAAGTTAGTCTTGCCCTCATCAGTGGCAGTAGTGAGAAAAACAGTATTGCAAATGGAAAACATCATCTGGATTCCTTGTAAAAACAACACGAGTGAAGCAAGTCAAGTTAACAAGTCAAGTTAGCAAGTCAGTACAGGTAAGAGCCGAGGTGGCGCAGTGGTTAGAGTGCAGTACTGCAGGCTACTTCAGCTGACTGCTAGCTGCAGTTCGGCGGTTCAAATCTCACCGGCTCAAGGTTGACTCAGCCTTCCATCCTTCCGAGGTGGGTAAAATGAGGACCCAGATTGTTGGGGGCAATATGCTGACTCTGTGAACCGCTTAGAGAGGGCTGTAAAGCACTATGAAGCGGTATATAAGTCTAAGTGCTATTGCTATTGCTATTGCTAACAGTAACAGCTTTCCAAGAAACATCTGGCACAGCACCTGCCCTCAGGAATAATATTCCCCAGCCAGCCATTTCGGTCCCACCCTGATGATGTTCAGAAGTCATTGCAAAATTGGCTGTTCTCCCAGGCCCTGTGGATTTTGTCTATGTGTGGTCACCTTCTGGATGCATATGTTCTTGTGTTACTTTATTGTCCTTGCTCTTAAAAGTGAAACTGCCCCAGAATCATGTGGAGTCAGATAAGTCTCTAAATTGTTTGTACCTATGTTTTTTATTATTTTAGCTAAGTAAGCATGGAAAGGAGAGCCATCTAAGCCAAGCTTTACTTTTCTTCCTAGAAAAAAAATGGGGATAGATGTGTTCTGATAAAGGAGAAAGAGCAGAGAATTAAACTCACCATTAGTAACCAAACCCATAGCTTAAAGTATTATGATCTCTTGCTATGTTAAGGTACACTGAAGTTGAGCTTGGCATATGGTGATTGCATGTAGGCAGTTCCCTTAGCAGCACTACAGAAGCAATTTGCCATTGCTGTTTTCTACTGGTTTTTGACAATGCTTTTCCAGATATACCAAGAGCACCAGCATTTGCATCTGATCCCTCATCCAAGTGCTAACCAGAGCTGATGTCACATAACTTCTTAGGTCAACAAGGGTAGCTAAAGGTCCTGCCACCTGCTAAGGCCCCCTTACTGAAAGGAACACATGATTCAGGTGGTGGCAAGTCTGACCAGATGTGATGTTGCAGAATCCAAAAGTAAGTTCATGCCTAGTCATTTGTCATCATGGATGTATTCTTATTTTATTACGGTTTTCTCCTTCTCAAAGATGGCTAACGGAACTATTGTATGTGCATTCATTTTGTTTTGTATTTTAAATATGCTGTCCTAAATTTTAAACTCGAATCAATTTTTAATGAACTCTCAAATTCTATTGAATGATATAGTTTATTTGATTTGCTAGCATTCTGGTCACTTGCTAGTTTCTTTAGTACTGGAATCTTTAGAACCAGTGCCATTGGGAGGGGTTGACTTGAAGAACTCAGGATGAAACTCCAAAAGGCAAGGCATTTTCTTTCAGTCTCAGAACAAAACTTTAATGCATGGAGTATTTGGTTCTGCACAGTCTCAAAGCAATGGATATATGAGGGGACTTCAGAGGTCAATGACCTTGTTGCTACTGAGCATCCTTTTCTCCACATTGGTGCAGAACTTTATTATCATTTTTTAAAATCGGTATTTCAGTTGTTTGGAGTTGAGTGGCATCAAGTCAAATCCAACAATAAATAACCCTGTCAACTAATTTTAATTTTTTTAAATATTTTTTCTTCCAAGCATGAGAAATTTTAATTTTTTGTATCACATTCCTTCACTTTCTTGATAACGATTTGCTTATTCTGGAACACGCTTAATAATTGATCAATTTTTATTAGGTCACAGGCTTAACATATATTCTGTTGCTCAAGTCTATGTTTACTTGCCTATCAAATTCATTTTAAGAGGTTTCGGCACAGAATTGCCTTGGTGACAAAATAAAGTCACTCTCATATAAAAGCAATTTAGCAACTCTCAAGTGAGTTGGAATCTTGACTTATTATTGAACTCCAACTAAGTACATATGAATGACTGCTTGAGGTTGCACTCCTTTTAAATATTATCTTCATACAGAAAAATGGGCAGATTTGAATGAGCTTATTTTGAAATTTGTGTGTGCATGATGGGTTCATTACTGTAAAGAACATTATGCATCATAAGACCATCATCACGTAATTGTAGAGATGCCAACCACACTGGAATTTACTGTGAAAGTATAACTGAAGTTACATACAGTACAGGTAATCCTCAACTTATGATCACAATTTCCATTGCTAAGCAATGCAGTTATGAATTTTCAACTTTGTTTTGCCATTGTCGTTACATGAATTGCTATAGTTGTTAAGTGGATCATAGGTCATTAAGTGAATCCAGCTTCCTCCACTGACTGCTTATCAAAAGCCAGCTGGAAAGGTCACAAATGGTGATCACGTGGCCTTGGGATGTTGCAACCATCATAAATACATGTGGGTTGCCAAGTGCCCGAAGTTTGATCACCTAAGAGGATGCTGTGACAGTTGTAAGTGCGAGCAATGGTCACAAGTCATTTTTTTCAGTGGTGTTGCAACTTCAAATTGTCATTAAACGGATGGTTGTAAGTCAAGGGCTACTGTATGTGTATGGTATACCCGTTTCTCCTCCTTTTAAATATGTACTTCCCATTTTCAACTAAAAACACTGTAGCTTCCCTGTATTTTTCTGCTTCATGGGTTTCCCAATAATTAAGGAGAGCAACATCATTTAAAAATATTCACATTTTCCCTTCAGAGTACAGCTGTGCAGTATTTGGATGTGAAAGGGAAAATGTGTTTCAAATATACCGTGGGTATACTCGTCGTATGTCGGCAGCTCCTTGAAGAAGCTGCTCCTTTTGCTGGGGCTGCCCAGAAGTCATACAATCCTAGGAAAATGTGTGCTGAGGTTGAAGTGTTACAGAAGTGGCAAGAGAGTGGCTTTCCAATTTTCCGTCCAAATACTGCATACTTCCACTTCAAAGGAAAAGAAAATGGAGTTGAGGTACAGGAACACCTTGGTAGCCCAAAGGTGCTTTTTAAAGAGGCAACTGGACTTTGTTTTTCTTTGAAGACGTTTCGCTTCTCATCCAAGAAGCTTCTTCAGCTCTGACTGGATGGTGGGGAATGGAAGGATTTATACTCCTTGCAGACAGCTGGTCATTTGTATTCTTTTAGAGGGTCGTTGAGGCCACCTGGAAGTTTATCTGTGTCGTCAGGGATCACCTGAGTAGTGCAAATGGGTGTGGAGCCTTCTTGGAACTGTTGAAAGGAGCTGTGTTGTAGACTGGAGAGAGATGATGTTGTACAAGTGCCTTATGGAACAGGATGAGTCTGCTGAGCCTGCAATGTTTTTGGAATCACATGAAGATTTTTTTTGCAGAGGCACTTCTGATCTTTTTTTTGGTTTCTTTGCTTTACACTAAGGCTGCTTTGTCTTTATTTTAACACTAAGTCAATATAAATAAACCACTCTGAAAGTCTTAGCTGAAGAATGGAAGAGTACCTATTGAAAAAATGAAATATATCGATGAAATCTAGCAGGTGCTACAGCACACTGTGTCAGAGGAGCAGGCCGAAGGAAAGAGGAATCCAGGATACATGGAAACAACGGCAGCTGAGGTCTGTGCAAGTAACGGCGTTCAGTGTTTTGGTGTACATGTACCTTGAGGGGGGGGGGGGAAATGTAACGCAAACAAAAGAAGACCTTAGCTTAATTAAAATAGAGTTTATTATTAGCTTCTTTTTTTTAATACAAACATGACAAAGGAAAGCCACCTGAAGATGTAGCATTTATTTCAAAGTTGAATTATAATCAATACCTGATGCCACAGACTGGGGCTGGTAGATTAAAATACTGTAATGAGACTAACAATTTGAGTGCCGCTGAACACTCAAGAAGCAAGCTTGGTTCATAATTAAATAGACAAAAAGAGTCAAAACTGTAAGAAGCACTGTCCAGTGGGATGCTTTAAAGTACAAACCACTTAGATATTGTGACCCAGAACTGTGAAGGCCTGTAATTGAGAATGTGTCTTTCTGTTCTTAAAAAGAACAATTTTATTTATTTCAAATTTCTGTTCTTAAAAGAGCAAATTTAGGAAAAGCCAATATAATTTTACTTCAGAACAAAGATAATTTAAAAAAATGCTAGGTTCTAAGGAAAAATAATTCACTTTATGAATTGAGAACAACCGTATCTCCCTCATCAGGACCAGAGTTTGACAGTGGAATTTAAAGCTAGTTGGAAGCATATAATAAAAGCAGTTTATATGTTTACTGTTTGTACTGGAAGAATTTAGCCGAGTAGCTCATCACCAAGTCAACTCATTTGTTAGGGATTTCAGGGCAATTCTATTCCGCACTTCAAGAAAAGAAAGTGTATTATGAATTCTGTCTCTTCCACAGCTTGACTAGGAATATAGAAGATGCACCAAAACTGACAAGAAACAGACCCCGAACCCCTTGTTTACTTACTAGCAAATGCAGAACCACCATTTCCTTTGCTCCTCTCCCTACCATTCGCTTTTGCCGTGACAATCTCAAATGAAGAGATTTTGTTTACCCTTAGCAGATACTACTCAGCAACTCCTTGTCCCAAATTGACCACCAGTGTACCAATAATTAGGGAAGTTTGAAGTGTGCGTACTGAAAGACAGAGAAATCTTTGCTTGCTAATGCCACGGCATCAGTTCCAGAGTGACGTTTCGCCGTGTTAGCATGAAGGTTGTTGCACTGACTTGGAAAGGCAACTGCAGTTGGGTCCTGGATTACTGAAGAGGAAAGAACATTGTGACTATTTTGTTAATGTTCAAAGTCTAAGTTTTAAAACTAGTCATTATTTAAAACGCAAAGAGCTCACAGCTATAGGCCTACATAGTAAGCAAACATCTCTGGATTGAGGAGATTAGTTTGGAGAAAAGGGAAAAAAGACTCATTAAAAGTTTCTGCACCTCTGGATTTTAAAGGGAGTGTTCCCCTTTGACAAAGCTCCATCTTTTCTTCCCTATGGAATTAAACTCCTCCTCCGGCTCTGAACTTCCTTGGCGCATTTGCCCACCCTGTCCTCCATGTGGAAGACACGGTCACTGCTGACTGGTGAACTTGGAGTAAAGGTGTTGTTCCACTTGTAAGGATGCTGGTGCCAGTGTTGTAGCTTTCCTTCTTGATCAAGAGATGATGGCGTTAGAACGGTGAATGCCAACTAGGTTATCAGCACTGAAGGACCGTCTCATAGCAGCTTTTGACAAGTCTTTGTATTTGTCCTCACACAGCCGGGAGATAGCCTACAAAACATTTGTTTTAATGTTATCAGAGCCAGAAAGATTCTGAATTGGCATTAATATAATTGCATCACCTATGTCTTCACCAGCAAATATAACGGCCTTTTAAATTAAAAAAAAATCCCTATGCTTGTATTAACATTTTCCCCCTGCAAATAACCAGGTTTTTGAAAATTTGAAGGGGAAGCAAGCGTATGATTTGAGCTGTACCCTGCATGAAGAATGAGGGGAGACAGGAAGAACATCCCACTCTACATCAAGTTCATACTGCATATAGTACAGAATAACAGAGTTGGAAGGGACCTTGGGGGTCTTCTAGTCCAACCCCCACAACTTCTGTATTTGTATGTAAAATATGTATTCCCAAGAACTGGGAACTGTTTTACTTTTTCAGGAACACCTCCCTTGAAACAGAATGAATGACCAATGCTTTTTTTGGTAAAATACCAAAGTTATCCTAACACAGAGAAATACTCAAGAAGACACATCAGTCATTAGAATTTCTAAGGTACTTTCCATACTGACTTAAGCATCAACATGGATACTTGAAGGGACTCTTATTCATGTCACACCAAAAATACATTTTACAAGAACAGACAGATACCCACAATTCTCCTACCATTACCATCTGTACTGCAGCTGGGAATTTTCCACTACCTTTCCGCTCTTGTGGTCATGTTTCCCCCCCCCCCGGCTGAAATCAGTAACAATATATGATGCCAGCATGATGCCCTTAGGGATGGTAATGCAAAAGAACGTCCAGCAACTGCTCACAACTGGCCTAACTTGGGAGATCCCATTTCAGCATTCTCTGAAACTGATAAACTTATGTACACTTAACTCGGAGCAAGTTCTTATTATATAATAAGTTCTCATTAGACACATGAAGTCTTTATTATAAAAGTTATTAAAGCCTCCCTAAAATGTATAGATTCATCAGATGGTCATGTGCAATGAGATTTAAGTTGGATGCTTCACATGCCCTTTAAATTTTGATCCTAATCTGGAGAATTACAGCCTCAAAAGTGGCAAATGTAGTGAGCATCAGAGTTGCTAGCTAATATTTTTAAATATGAAAAACTCTATAAATCTCTAATGCCTCATTCCTAGCCATTTCTGAACTGTGGAAACAGGATGCACACCTGTTCTCAGAATGGATTATCTGTATATCAACCATTTCTTTAACTAAGATGTTAAAGTCACAAAATGTTAGTGACACTAGAGCAGGGGTCCTCAAACTTTTTAAACAGGGGGCCAATTCACAGTCCCTCAGACTGTTGGGGGGCCGGACCAGCTGAGTGGGCGTGGCTAGGTGGTCATGTGACTGGGTGGGCGTGGCTAGGTCATGTGACTAGGTGGGCATGGCCAATTTAACAGTCCATTAAACAATGCACACAAATTAAACTTTAATTTGTTTTGCTCCTGGGGGTGTTTTATTTGCTTTTGTTTGCATGTTGCTCTTTTGGTTGACTTTCCTTTTTACTAGATAGTTTTTTCAGTTGTTTAGGAGTCTAGTGGTCCACTTTAGGAAACTCAGTTTTGCAGCAATTCTTCTCAGCCCCAAGGAGCTTACAATCAACAAACCTCTCTCTCTGTCTGTCTCTCTCTGTGTCTCTTGTCTCTCTCTCTCTCTCTGTCTATCTTCTGGAGGCCAAAAACGGCCCGTCTTTTGGCCTCCCGGGGTGTCTGTGCGTCCTGTTTTTCACCTCCCCTGCCTCCAGAACGTCTCTTCAGGCTAAAAATGAGCTAAAACAGCCCAGTTTTGGGCAAAAAAGGGCCCATTTTTGGCCTCCCGGGACATCTATGCACCTGTTTTTCACCTCCCCCGTTTCCAGAACATCTCTGCAGGCCAAAATTGTTGGCCTTACCTTCCAGTTCAAGCCCGTGGGGCTCACGAAAGTAAGTTCTGCGCTCGGCCAAAGGGTGGGGGGGTGAGGGGGGCAGCTTGTGGTCCTGCACGGGCTGGATTAATGGCTTTGGCGGCTGTATGCGGCCCGCAGGCCGTAGTTTGAGGACCCTTGCATTAGAGTAATCAACAGCCATAAAACCCGCAGCTATCCAAGCTAAATACCCCGCACAAGTCTCACACTATTACCTCTAATTTCTGTGCTCGCTCTTTACTAAGGGGCTCCAGCAGAAAGCACAGGTTGTTGTCATCTGCTAAGGAGCGTAGGTCAAAGTAGTATTTGGCATAAACACTGGCAGGAACGTTGATATTGAACTGCAGCAGCTCCAAAAAGTGTCTTTCCATCTCATTCCTGGAAGAAAAGAGGATGAGAGAAACAGAATCAGGTTCAGCTGGAGGCAAAACAAAGCACCCACCTTTGGTAAAAAATGCTGATGTAGAGCCAAAACATTTTTAAAGGAATAGAATTAATGTATTAATACAGTTAGAGGCAGGGCGCTATTTGAATTCTGGTATTTTCAGCTCATGAAAAAGATTACATTCTGCCACATACTCACTCTGCTGATGCGGGCACCCTTTTCTTTATTAGAGTTCCATAAGCCCAGCTTTACACAATTCATACCGCATTCTTATTCTTACAAGACCCTGCGCTATAGTTATCAGATGAAAAGAATGATGCATGCTGTTGATTAGCTCTGAAGAACTTGCAGGCATTTTCATCAGGTTCATAACAGGAAGCGGGTATGCTGAAGTAGGAGAGGGCCAACAAAAGAAGTAGGCGTATCACCACGGCAACAAATGGATCTCTGAAGAGCTGCTGCTATTATTTTGGTGTAAAAAGCCTCTTGAAGGAACATGGATTCATCTCCATCAATAAATAAATAAATAAGCAAGCAAGCAAGCAAGCAGCTTTAGATAGGCAAAGGAGTTTTCTGTCCTGAAACTCCTAAGAGGTTACCTTATCAATCTTAGCTGGCAAGGGGAATTTTTTCAGTGCTGCTAATTTTGGCAAAATCCATTCTATATATTCATATCTGTAGGTCAGCACTTCTCGGGATGGACAGACCCAGAAAAAACAGAAGCAACCTAAGACATCACTGACTACCCAAATTCATACAATATTTTAAAATGAACAAGTAGATAATACAGGTAGTCTTGGACTTACAACGGCAATTTGGCCTGCTATTTCTGTTGCTAAGTGATGCAGTCACAAAACCCAACTGCACTGTTTAGCAACGGCAATCCCTGCAGTCCCAGTTGCCATCATCGTTAACCAAACCCCATGGTCATTAGGCCAGGCAACTTCTTACCAACTTCCCACTACCATAAAACAGAACCTAAGTCAGAAAATTGCAAATCCCAGGCCAGCAAGCAGGTAAGTGGCTCCTGCTCAATGAAGGAGGGAGCAGGACGGCATGAGGGAGGGGTCTATGACAACTCGCCACGGGGCAAGAGTTACACTAATATCAAAGAAATGGTGGAATAGAATCATTAAGGAAAGGATGCAAAAGGAGGGACAAAAGGAAATGTGAATCACAAAAATCAAAATAATTTTTTATTTATTTTAAATAATTAAATTGAATTGTTAAATTGTCCCACGGTGAGCTGGCCGTGGCGAGTTGTCCCATTCCGTGAGGGAGGGTAGGAGAAAGTAGACAAGGGGAAGTGTCAGAGGTGCAAAGCAGGGAGTGTGTGTGACGGTGCCAGGGAGTGCACAAGAGGCATGTTGTGGGTAGGCTTGGGTGCATGAGGGTGCAAGAGAAAGCCATTATCTATTAGCTGAAACAATGGAGCTAAATCTCAAACCTGCAGAATTCACAATTTGAACCCCCGGATATATCAAAATATCCCTTTCTTGATGAGAAATAGGAGCTTTGTGTGGCTTGCTTTTAGAAGATAGACTGCAGTCCCATTAAATCTACTGCCAGAATTAATTTCCTGTTCATACGGTCATAAAGCTTATAGAAATGCAAATCAGATGATGTTTTGATGATCATCTCATCAGGACTTCATTTATCCCCTTTGTTCAAGACTTGCTAATACATTTTAATTGTGAAAAAATACAATAGTTTTGTCAGATAATAACTCTATTAATAGGTTTAAAGCCTAGGAAAACAAGAAAGGCCCTTGTTGTTTTATTCCTATGACGTGCAATTCAAGAACGGCAGGCTCCCTTTTTACACCCACTGTAATCTACAAAATTAGCAATTAACTAAATGTATTCCTCTCCATTCTTATTAAGATAGTCCCTTAAAGATCAATATTTGAGAGGTACATACATTTGCATCAATTTCCTCATTTTATAGTTCTTGCTGCAGAATCAGAAATAATGTACAATGATAGTTCTGATGTATAATTTTGTTAGACAAGTTATAACTTTTTCACCCCCAAATCTACCCCCCAACCTTCAAATACTTATTTCCCAACCCCTCCACCAGTATCTCTTCTTCGCTTGCATACTATCATAATAAGATGTCACATGTATTTATTGTCAAGTGTACGTGACAATGTGTATATGTATATATGACAAAATATATTTTTCTGAGAAGTGATGAAAAAGTATGCCAGCCCAGCCTCTAGTACATTATTGCAGGGGTCCCCAACCTCTGGACCACAGCACACCAGTGGGTCGTGACCTGTTTGCAACCGGGCCACGGAAACAGCAGGTGAACGTGCGTGCATCCTCATCAGGGGTGGGTTCCAACTTACCTCGCTGCCGGTTCGCTCCCTCCCGCACGGGCGCGCCTCGTGGGCAGTAACAAAAAATCCGGGGGGGGAGGGGGAAAGAAACAAAGCCGAAAAAAAGATGGTGACCGCATGCACAGTGCCGGAAGTTGGCTTCTGCGCATGCTCAGAAGGAAAAAAATAATTCAAAAAAAATAATTCAAAAAAAATTCAAAAAAAAGATGGTGCCCCCCACGGACCGGCACCAACTGATCCGGTTCGGTGATGTCATCGTGATGTCACCAGCGGGCCACTACCGGTTCAGGAGAACCGGTCCGAACCGGGAGGAGCCCACCCCTGATCCTCATATGCATGACCAGCAGGCAAGCACATGCACACAGGCTCCATTTGCATGCACACCACTCACACAGAACGATTCCCTCTCCCTCCCCTTGCCGGTCCACAAAACCAGACAAGTTGGGGAACTCTGCATTATTGTATTATCCAGCATGTTTCTTTCCACTTGTCCCCAATCACACTGGTGTATATAGCAATTTAGCCTGAAGAGAATCATTCTAGAAGCTTCCATCCATACCCTAGCCTACACAAAGTATCCCACTGGACAGGACAGTTATGGAGGACTGCAGCTGGGGAAAATAGTCTCCTACTAGAAATCCTATCCCACACTGCAGTCTAAATGCTAGATTCAAAGCTACAGAAATTCTATCCTATCAAGTTAATGAATAAAAAGCAGAATTCTTCACATGCCTGCAGTGATGCTTAAACAAGAAATCCCAAAATGTTTTGATTTCTGTGATCCCTCAAAAGTGTTTACAAGTGGACCTTACGGGATTGGATCAAATTACTACTACAAATTTACAATGCAATGCAGAAGAGCAATGTCTTGCCATATGGACAAACACCACGTCACTACAGGTAATCCCCAGGTTATGAACATTCCCTTAGCGAACGTTCGAAGTTACGTGATCAGCGCCCCCTAGTGTTTAAGAACAAGTTCCGAAACTACGAATCTTGCAGCACCACAGCAGTTATTCGCCTTTATGAACAACCGTAGAGGCTCTGCAACATTTGTTCTGCACTTTGGCGGCCAAAATGGAGCTCTGATTTGGCCGGCAAAGTGCTGGGCGAGGCCTGCGGAGGTGGAGTGTCGGAGGGGCGCGCACGGCTGAGAGGCTGGAGAGGAGACAGCTTGCTAGATGTTCGCACGGTAAGTGACCCAGCACGGCAGGTTGGGGGCGGAAACAATTGTGGGGAATGAGGTATTTTAGTGGGCCGGGGAGGCCTTGGGTGGTCTTAAGCAGGTGGCCTGTTCCATCACTAGCCCCCCCCTGGCCTTCCCCACCCTGAAATACCTCATTGCACTTAATGAACCGCGCATTTGATTAACGAATGTGTGGGTGAAAGGAGGGAGTGATCATGTTCAAGGTATGAGATTCAGTCCCACGAATCCTCGGGTTATGAATGGAATGGGCAGGCTCCATTATATTCATAACTCAAGGACTACCTGTATATGAATAATTGTAGGCTGATAAAAATCACTTGTGACTGATTCAAATTAAGATACATATTTGAAGTGCCAACAAAGATTAGGTTCAGTGGTTCAGGAGAATTTTTTTGTAGTTTGCTCTGAGTGGGGTAGTAGACTAAGGTATAAGGTTGGATCATGAGATCATGTGATTAAACATAATTTGTATGAAAGTAGAACCATGTTGTCAAAAAACATCTCCCTTAAGGCCACCATAATCTCTCTAAAACTGTCAGAAATTCTACTACCAAAATTCTTCCAATTTACTACAAATTTCAGCTCCATAATTCTTGGCTATTTTTCCAATTTTGGGAGGTATTAAGATGAGGGCCACTTCCATTTATGTTCTTAAATCCCTCTCCCTAGAAACCTTTTTGAAAAACCCAAACAACAAGCTTCCTTCCTTCCAATGAAAAGAGTCACTGCTTCCTGCAGTCCTTCTAAAAAGTCAGGAGGCAAAATTGTGGCAATGACCTCCCAAATGTTGGCTTTCCCTGCAGTAGATCTTATATGAGATTCTATCATTCTATCATGCTCCTCCTTCTGACCGTTGTTTAAAAACAAACAAACACTAGATTATTTTGGTATAATGAATCCACTGTTTCCTTTTATCAAGCAATATTTTAAAATTATTTTATTACATTACCTTTACATTTTCTTTTTGTCAATTAGCAAAGGCATAAACATGAAGAAAACATGTTACAAAAATGGTGATAAAGAGAGAAATGAGAAGCAGAGCAAATCATGATAAATGGAATTTTGGGGATGTTCAAGGAATAAACTTTACTAAGTGTGCCGGATACCTAGCTACAATTTTAGAATGCATTATCTATGCAGTATAGATAGGATAAAAATATTTTATATAAAGAAAAATCATTAAAAAGATACAATCTGGATAAGACACGGACAAGCAATTTCAACTAAATTTGCTAGCTTACATGTCTTCCACCGTAATATCCTTCAGGATTTGGCAGTAATCCACATTCCAAACAGCTTGATCATCCCACACTTTAGAAGCCAGCAGTATAGCACCTAGGACTATCCTCTTCCAGTTACTTGGACAGATGTCAATCTCTGCATAGGTCAAGAGTCTTTCTAAGTAAACCTGAAAATAAAGAACGTTTACACATTTCCAACGATTCATACTTTCTAGCTTCTTACATTGCCTCTTAACCGGAAGTCTGTTGCAACCTATGGATATAAGGAGTGGCTCTCATACTTTCTATGTAGATGACACAGACAAGGAAAATCTCAAAACTGTATTTTTCAATATTGTTTGCCTACATTGGGGGGGGGGCACCATGGCTCCCACCTAATTTCAAATGTACACTGCAAGTGAGCAGCTCAGCTCTATGGCAGATCTGATCTAGCTTTTTGCAGCAGCTTCATGGGTTGGGAGAGACAGGGAAAAGTGTCAAAGAGAGAGAGAATGGTTACCAACATGCTGCTTAGACTTCCCCTTGCCACTGCACATCGTTAGTCTTTACTGATATTTCCAATATTCCTTCTAAGGAAAAGTGACTCAACTGAAATTCTAACCCATATGCATCAGAAATTCGAGTTTAAACCGATTAAACAGCACACATAAGCAACTTCATTCTAGACAGAAAATGGTGTTTCAATGGTTTTTAAATAAACAAATGCTCGTTTAAAAGATGCCAGAACTAATTACTTCAGCAAGTGCCACCACCCGGCCAACTCTCTGTGTTCATTAACTAAAGCAGGACAGACCTTTTTAATACTTAGATAGGAGACCTTCACGGATCCTAGGATAGGTGGTCAGATTCGGAAACTGACAAGCAGTCTAGAAGAAAGCAGTGTTCAACCACTTCTGTACTGTGGCCAAGAAAATGTACAGGGACACCCATAGTTGCCAGGAATGAAGCTCAACTCAAAGAAGACTTGTGTGGCTGAGTATTACTGCTCTCTGCCTGGGTTCCCTGATTCACTGTATATTCTGTCTGTCCAAGATTTTAGACTCCAGTGAGTTCAGATTAGGATGCTTGTTGTTCCACTGAAAGGGCAAGGTGATGAACAGAGTGTGACTCTCAACCAGGCTCATAGGAAGTTACTCTCCTGAGACTTTCCTGTAGACGTTTTTACGTTGCTAAAAGTTTCCCCCATTTTCTAAAAGATAATTTTTATTTAATTATATAGTTTCTTCTTCCTTAAAATTAAATCTGAAGTTTAAAAGAGATTCGAACAAATACCAACTAGGCAGGAACATGGTCTTTTCCCCTTTTAGTATGTTTATGAGACAAAAACACACCCATCCAACTGAAAAGCCTGCAACTTCCACAAGCAGCACTTTTATCACACTAAGATGTGTTAAGCAGTCTCCCTTCTTATCACCCTTTGCCTGCTACCAAATTTTGCTGTTTTGTTGATAAAACACTGCCAACTAGTGGCAGAAACACTTTTAAATATGTATTTGAGACTATAAGAACGGATTTTTTGTGTAGTTATAACTCTTTTAGAAGAATTCCCATATAAGAGCAGAGACTGCAAATGGATTATGACCCACCAATGCCATAATGAAATAACTTGTCTGTAAGGCCACACAAGGCATGGGTGATTTTGTTGTAAGCGCCATCGTACAGAATTTTCTACCTGCATACCTCTAGAATCTAGAACCAAAGATTACACTAAGAGGTCTGAACTGTTTCAACATCAAAACAACAACAACTATACTCTAAAGCACTAGCATAAAAAAACTGAACTGTTTACCTACCGGTAGATTTATGAAAGGTATTGAATAGATACCTCCAAAATAAGTTTTCTACAGCCATAAGTGTCTATTTCACATGTGATGCATTTTTTTCTTTTGTTCAATTGTATGTGGTTCTAGACAAGTCCCTTCAGTTTTTGTGGCAAGGTCTTTGAGAAGTGGCTTGCCATTGCCTCCTTCCCAGGGCATTAGTGGCATCTTTAATGTTGAGATATGGTTCAGGCTAGAATTCTTTTGGGCCCAAAGTCACTAGACAGCATTGGCTCTTTCTATATATTTAATGCTGACAATGTAAGACATCTTTAATTAAATGCAAGACAATCATAATTAAACAAGGCTTACCAGAGTCACTATTGCACATTCAGCTGTCAGCTGTGCTGCACTAAAAAGGGTACGTACAAAGCGATAAATGTGCTTGTGATCAGGATCATGCTTACAGTAGTCTTCGGGAACCTCTTCTCGCTGAAACATGACATAATTTGGAAGTACTTTAAAAATGCCATTGAAAATAGTTGGACTGAGTACTGAGGAAACATACAGAATTATACTGTTGAGGCTCATACCCATGTCCTGCTTACTACAGCAGGAAGATACCTCAATATCTCATATTTAAGGAAAATAGAACAAAGAATACAATATAGATGTGCGTGTGTGTGCGCACGCACACACACTCTATGTATATAGATATATTGTACTATATATAGATGTACATAGTATACAGAACAGCTATCCTCGTGGTATCATTCCATCTTGCCTAGCTCACTGTGATAGTAGCCTGAAATTGTCTTTAATTGTTCTGCTCTTTGAGCCTTGTAATCCCTCGACTCCTTGCAGCACGGACCACATACAATACTTAGATGCTTCTGCTGGAGAAGGCAGACAAAAACTGGGATCTGTTTGCCTACCTCCTATTGGCCATTTAGGGTTGCTGCAGGCCCTCTCATCTAGCTTTGGAGAAGAAATCTACTTCTTTTCCAAGGGGAAAAGAGTCCTGCAGCATCCCACGGAGCTGTATTCTAATAGAATTTAAGGAGGTTAAGAAAAATGGCTAAGCTGCTTTATTTGCATGTGTGGCTTCCTTTGAGACAAGGATTACAGAAAGGCTGCAACTTCCTCAATGTAATTAAAGCTATGCTTTTTGCCTTCTGTAAGAAGATATACTGGAATTAAGAATAGAATCAAAGATCCAAGGATGCTACTCAGCAGTATGTTTTAAAAGCCAGGAGGTCAAACCTCTACCTGGATATGTTTAGACTAAAATGCTTTTTTGTACATCAGGAGACAGAAAACTAAAAATCCAACTTCATTTTTCTTGCAATCTTGATTTAGCTTATAAATGGAAAAAGTATTAACATTTCAGAAATAAAAATTAAAATATTCAAGTAATCAAATGAGACCATCTAATTTACCGTGAGTGGATGTGATTTTTCATCAAAAATATCCAGTGATCTATCTGAATCCCTGCAACAAACAAAGAGGAATGCAACTGGAATTAGTAAAGCGTGATCAATCTTTGCCCGTAGTCTGTGCCAAGGCACACTATATTTTTCTCCATCATCCTCTCACTTTGCTGTTAAATACTAAATATTTAAGGCAAATATAATAAGGTGTATGCTGTATACTTCCTAGCTTTCAATGTTAGTTATTATACTACCAGTTACTTTTGATCAGGTAAGAGTTTTACATGAGGCCTTGGTTGGAGAATAGGATTTAGAAGTCTAGACCAGGGGTCTCCAACCTTGGCAACTTTAAGACTTGTGGACTTCAACTCCCAGAATTCTCCAGCCAGCTTTGCTGGCTGAGGAATTCTGGGAGTTGAAGTCCACAAGTCTTAAAGTTGCCAAGGTTGGAGACCCCTGGGCTAGAACATGCAAACATGGCTGTAACCTAAAGGATAAGGCAACTCTGCCCAGATTGGGTTAAGAGTTCTGGTTTTCTTTTAGATGCCGTCAAAGTCTTTGCAACTACTTTTTCCATCAGGCTCAATTTCCATTTTGGATGAACTTAACTACAGTTTGACACAGAGTCAAAACCAAGATGTAAAAGCCACCATAAGGGGCATAAACATCCAAGCTCAAAATGCTTCTTGTGAAGAAATTTTAAAGCCTCGTTCTTTTCTCATAATTTGTGAAACATACAAGCGCTACACTAACCCAAATACTGACAGAGCTAGGCCTGATGAGTCACTGTACAGCCTGTATTTAAGGAACCCCCTTCAGCCCTATGGGACTATCTGTAACATTCTGCAGTGGAACAATGACTTAAGCAATATGTAGAATATACAGCAAGGGTGTCAAACTCGCGTCATCATGTTGTCGTCACGTGACGTATCTCGACTTTCCCCCCTTTGTTAAAACGGGGGTGGGCGTGGTCAGTGCATGACGCATCCCGCCCGCAGGCCGTGTGTTTGATACCCGATATACAGCTTTTATTCTCCACTTACACAGCTGCTCTGTATACAGAAGATGCCAGATAACTATCTTCAGATAAAGGAAGTCTTCTTAAAAAGGTTCAGGGCAACCCTTATGCAGCGTTGTTATTTAATGGCTTCCACCTCATGTGTTTTTACAGCCAATTCCCCATTATTTAAGGAGTGAAATTCAGCAAGGGGGAGTGTCAATTAATTTAAAATAGCATTATTTAAATAAACATGAGAAAGATTAAATCAAATTTCCCTGCCATATTTTTTCCTCTCTTCCGTAAGCCATGTTACTGTTTTATTGTATTTCACCTTAAAAACTACCGGTAGACTTTGCATCTCTGACTTACTGCATGTGCAATTTTGCATACTTTCTTTCTTCTGTTTAAATCTGTAAATGTTATTTCTTTAAAATTTGCTTTGTAAGGTCATAATAAGAATATCGGAACCTGAGCAGACCACAGTGTTGTCCTTCTCTGTGGTCTTGTCCCATTTCAGTTGATACTCCCAGCCCACTCTCACAATACCGTGTTTTCCTGAAAATAAGACATGTCCCGATAATAAGCCCAACAGGGCTTTTAGGGACATGCGTTGAAATAAGTCCGCCCTGAAAATAAGGCCCCCCCATTACTTTCCGGGGAAAGGGGGGGCATGCCAGGAGGCGCTCTTTTTGCGGCAGGCATTCTTTTGGCCGAGAGAGCGAGAGCGAGAGGCGGGTGCACGCACACCCCACGAGACTGGCTCGGCTCCTCTGGGCTCTGCCTATGGCAGCTTTTGAAACACGCTCCTGCCTCCGAGGAAGAGGAGGGGAGCCTCGATCCCTCCCTCGCCGCCCCATCGCAGGCAGGAGCGCTTCAAAACGCTGGCAGAGGCAGAGCCCAGCGGAGCCGAGGCAGTACCGCGGGGTGTGCATGCACCCACATCTATCTCGCTCTCGCTCTCTCCCGGCCGGGAGCTGCTGTTTTGCGGTGGGCACTCTTGGCTGGGAGAGAGAGAGGGGGGGTGCATGCACACCCCACGAGACTGCTCGGCTCCTCTGGGCTCTGCCTCTGCCAGCGTTTTCAAACGCGCTCCTGCCTCCGAGGAAGAGAAGGGGAGCCTCGNNCTCCCGGCCGGGAGCTGCTTTTTGCGGTGGGCACCCTTGGCTGGGAGAGAGCGAGAACGAGAGAGAGGTGGGTGCATGCACACCCCGTGGGACTGGCTCGGATCCTCTGGGCTCTGCCTCTGCCAGCGTTTTGAAGCGCTCCTGCCTGCGATGGGGCGGCGAGGGAGGGATCGAGGCTCCCCTCCTCTTCCTTGGAGGCAGGAGCGCGTTTGAAAACACTGCCAGAGGCAGACGAGAGAGAGCAAGAGCAAGCGAGAGGTGGGAAGAAACTCTCGCGGGCTGCCTGAGGAAGCCAAGCTCACAGTCAAACTTCTACCGTAGCCAGGCTCAGCGGCAGAAGCAGCCAGGCACGCGCTTGTCTCTTCCAAACTCTCTCTCTCTCGGCGCGGGGGGGGGGGTGCACGTACGGTAAGACACAGCACCAGGAGAAGGAAACCTCTGGCTGCA
>QLTV01002091.1:0-15398 GCA_003457575.1 Thermophis baileyi
TATTATTATTATTATTATTATTATTATTATTATTATTATTTGCACTTTATCAAGGAAGCTGCTGCATTCAGTGTTTCTTTTGTCTCTTTTTAGGCGAAACTTGGGGAGGAAATTCTTGACTACCGAGACTTGGCTGCTCTCCCTAAGGACAAGGCCATCTACAACATCGACCGTCCAGACATGATTTCCTACTCTCCCTACATCAGCCACTCGAC
Organism: Thermophis baileyi; assembly: GCA_003457575.1. Classification (NCBI taxonomy): domain Eukaryota; kingdom Metazoa; phylum Chordata; class Lepidosauria; order Squamata; family Dipsadidae; genus Thermophis; species Thermophis baileyi. Next base: position 216 of record QLTV01002091.1, read on the forward strand.
CAACGACCGGCCCAGCTATGCCGAGGTACCGCCTGCCTCTGCGGATCCGGAGAAGTAACCATTGTACTGGGATTCCGGTTTTGGTTTCCTCTCCTGCTCAGGTGTTCACGCTCTTTTTCATGTGGCAGGTGAACACTCAGGTTCCGGGCAAAGCCCCTGTCCAGGACTGCACAGTCCGGCCTAACTGCCACATTTGTTTCGTATCTTTTGCTTCCTGGGGGGGGGGGAGATGAAAGGCAGCATTTTTTGCTAGAACTAAAATCACAAAATTTTGAAGTTGGACAGTCATAATGGCCATGGAATCCAACCTCCTGCTCAGTGCAAGAATCTGTATGGAGACATCCTCCGTGCTCGATTGTCCAGCTTCTGCTTGAACATGTGAGGAAGACTGGTGTGAAACAGAATAACGGAGCTGGAAGGGACCCTGGAGGTCTTCTAGTCCAACCCCCTGCTCAAGCAGGAGACCCTAGACCCAGACCATTCCAGACAAGTGGCTGTCCAGTCTCTTCTTGAAAACCTCCTGTGTTGGAGCACCCACAACTTCTGGAGGAAAGCCGCGCCACTGATTAATTGTCCTCCCTGTTAGGAAGTTCCTCCTGAGTTCTAGGCTGCTGGCTCATATTTAAGTGATCAAAAAAGCTCCCAGATCATATGCAGTGAAGAAATGATCATCTGGTGATCCAAAAATCCATCCAGCCTAGCATTCCCTCAGATCTGTCCGCATTCCATTTCGTTTCTCCTCCATCTCAATTCCACCTCAGGATTGTTTGGGCACTGAAATACACAGCTAATTGTTGTCGTTGTGCTGATGGCGTTTCGCTCTCCCAACTTTGGGCGGTTTTTCCTTGGGGCCTTACATAAAAAGAGTGCTCTTAACACCGATCCTGCATTCAGCTTGAAGAAAGGAGTCATCCAGTATTCTGCGTTTGGTGTTTGGGCCGCAGAAAAAAGAGCTGGTTGAGGCTGCACAAAGTTGGTTCCCTACATTTGGAGATGGTTCCGTCGTCATCTTATTTTCAGGGCTCAGAGAAAAGAAGGTTCTAAATCCAGTATTTACGAATTGTCTCTCAGTCTCTTCTGTCAGTTTATTGGACTCCTTAATTCTGATGATGCTTGCATTAGAGCCGAGGTGGCGCAGTGGTTAGAGTGCAGCACTGCAGGCTACTTCAGCTGACTGCTAGCTGCAGTTCGGCAGTTCAAATCTCACCGGCTCAAGGTTGACTCAGCCTTCCATCCTTCCGAGGTGGGTAAAATGAGGACCCAGATTGTTGGGGGCAATATGCTAACTCTGTAAACCGCTTAGAGAGGGCTGTAAAGCACTATGAAGCGGTATATAAGTCTAAAGTGCTAAGTGCTATTGCTATTTCTAAGTCCTTCATGGTGTCACCTTCTACACCCCTGAGGCTGTGTGTAAAACCTGCCTTTGCTGGATTTTCCCAAACTCTGCAGATGGCTGAGATAAAACTAATCAAGGAGAGAAGCAGCCCAAAACTAAGGAGGAATTTCCTGACAAAACAATTGACCAGAGGGACCGCAAGCCTCCAGAAGTTGTGGGTGCTCCATCACTGGAGGTTTTGAAGAAGAGATTGGACAACCATTTGTCCAGGATGGTATAGGGTCTCCTGCTTGTGCAGAGGGTTGGACTAGAACACCTCCAAGGTCCCTTCCAACTCTGTTATCCTATTATTTAGAGTGTGGGTGGATGAGGCCTTATTTGGCACAGTTCATTTAGAGAGACGGCTTCCTTTTCTCTGTGTTTTCTGATGGTCTCCTGACATTTTCAGATCTGAGGTGCTGTTCCTGGGCCTTCTCTCTTTGCATCTTGTCTTGGTTCGAGGGGTAGATCCCCCTGTATCGGCAGATATTTCACTAAGGCCATTGGGAAGGAGGTTCCCTGGCTCGCATAGACGAAACAAATGCCCGGGGAAAGTCCCAACAAAGCAATGTCACGTACCTCAGAGCCGCTGCTGACTGCAGGAGTCCCTTTTTCTCTCCTGATGGCATAAAAACGGCCCACCTTCCCTGTCCGCTTCACAGGGTGACCAAGAGGACCAGCCCCTCAAGCCGTGCCGGATTTCGAGCCCCAGTTCCACCAGCTCGCTGGGCTACGGGCGCACCACGCCTCTTTGCGCTTCGCCTCCGAATTTCAGCCGAGCAGGTAAGGGGCCAGGCAGGCTCACGCCCGTCTTCCTTCATCCTCCAGAAGAGGCACCTCTCTCTCTTCCAGAGGGGGTGGCCCAGAAAGCTTTCAACATGGTCAGATAGACTACCCTGAGGGGGAGCCCCTCCAGGGAGCTCTTTTTGGCCAGCAGCCAAGATCCCTGGCATCGAGGCCCCCCCACGGAAGGAGAAGAGCCCTTTAGCAACAGGGAGCAATTCTTCCGCCCTGGCCCCTGCTTTTCTGGAGGGTGGGGTGAGGGGTTCCCTTGGCTGCTCTCTTCTGCAACATTAATGTGGCTCAAACAGGGTCCCAGGTGTCGGCTGTGGATAAACACACCTGAGCTGAATGACCAATGCCACGCTTTGTATATGTCGGGGACCGATTTTATTATCCATTTTTAGGCGAAAGGCAGAAGATAGATATTTTTACCAAATATGTATTTTTTTCTGGTGTATGTGTGCGTGTGTTTGTATGCCTAGAAACTCTCGAAGGGAAACCCGATTTCTAAATATTTCAGCATTTGTGAGCAAGCCGAGAGGGTGAGAAAGGAGGCCTTGAGGCCAATTACCCTGAAATGCCTTTCTTTATAGGAGAAAATTATGAATGGTTTTAATGACGAGTGTGTTCCAGGAGACATCCTTGTGCCTTGCAGTTTGTTGTTTGTTTATTTCGTGTTATTTTGTGGAAGTGTTGTTCTGGGTGAGTGTAAGGGATGAATCACCTTCCCCTGGCTTATAACTCTTGAGGAAGCACTGGGTAATTGCAAAGGCTGGGAAAAGCCCAGGAAGTTGAAGAAACGGGGGCGAAGAGTTGGAACTTCTCGAAAAGCAGCGTCCTTCTGTCAGAGGCGAGGAAAACCGCCTGTTGATGCAGGGCAGGTCCCTTAGTGTGAGACGCCCCAGAGATGCAGAGGAGTCACACAGGGAGGATGAGACCCTGGGACATGTAGGGATCTTGCGAGGTGGAGGAGGAGGGTGACTTTCAGTTCTCCCAGCCGAGTTGAGGGCCTTGGAGAGGGGCAGAGAGCGCCCTGCCAATGAGAAATGCCCTCCCACCAGCCACCCCCTTTCCGCAGGAGGATCTGTCTTCGAGGCCCCCGGGGGGACAGGACACATCCTTTTATACACTTCCTGAAGTGCATTTAGAATGGGACTTTTTCCTAAGGTTTGCCTCTTTTCTGTATTTGAAAAAAAAAAGACCCCGAAGGAGTTTGGTGGCACCTTTTCCAGCTAACCAAGTTGACTAGAAGGCATGCGCCGTAGAGATGGGGAGGGCCCGGGGGTCCTGGGGGCACACCCACCCTGCTGCACCAGAACATGAAGTCCGCTTCCCTGCCGGGTGCTCCCCAAGCGGCTGAGCGGCTCTTCTCATCATCTGCAGTGGGGGGGGGGCTCGCGGGTTCTGATCACACCAGCAACAAGGCTGAATTGTTGAGCTGAAGCACCGATTGGCCCAGCCGGCCTTCTCCTAGTTGGCTTCTACGTGCCAGTCACCATTTCTCCATGGCAGGGATGCAGGACGTGGTCCTCTCCTTGACCAGCCCGCTGGGGAGGCAGCTGTCACTCATTTTTTTCTGCCATGCACCAACATTTGTCTTTTCTGACTTGGGTCTTTCTCGGGTCCAGCTGTCTGGATTGGTCGGTGGATGAGATTTCTAAAGCCACCAACACACAAACTACAAATTTCCTTGTAGGTCAACATCTTCACTCTGCGGTGGGCGCCAGTAACACTCTCTGGTTACCTCCGGAGCCATTTTATTTCTCCTTTTTAGCAAATTCGCCCACAGAGTGCTGAGAAAGTGGGCTTTTTAAAAATAAAAAATAAAAACAATTTCACTGATGGAGCAGTCAAAGGAAGGAACCGGTCTTTGAATTGTTCTTTTTTTGTTTGTTTGCATGTTTGCATGTTTTGTGTTTAACCTGCTGAGATTGGCAAGAGTCCTGCCTCTTTTGCTCTCGTATTGTGGCATTGTGATGCAAGCCCCATATGTGCCAGTTCACGGAGTAAACGCCCCAAAGGAGAGCTGGCATCGAGCCAGAGCCACGCTGTGTGTGTCCCCCCTCCCCCCACGCGCAGCCCTGCCTGGACTCTAGAGGGTCTCGATGCCCCTGGATTGGGCCTGGCTTTTCCTTTGGCGAGGGGAGATCTTAAAAGTGAGGTAGCTCTCCTCTTGGCCAAATGACGATGGACTGCCCCTTGGAGCCTTCCGATTGGAGATACCACCCGCGGCTTCCATCGCTGTGTCTCCTTGCTTGCTCCTTGTATGACCTGCACACGGCCTCCTCACCATCTCACCCCCTCCTTCCTCCCCACTTGGTAAGAGGAGACCCATTCCCGGCACTTAGATTGGGCTTTTGTGACATCGTCTGTAGGTCATTCTTGGATTGTTGTGTCAACTCCATCGCTCCTGGGTGGTGGAGCTGATGTTTCCAAAGTTGGCTTCTACGTGCCAGTCACCATTTCTCCATGGCAGGGATGCAGGACGTGGTCCTCTCCTTGACCAGCCCGCTGGGGAGGCAGCTGTCACTCATTTTTTTCTGCCATGCACCAACATTTGTCTTTTCTGACTTGGGTCTTTCTCGGGTCCAGCTGTCTGGATTGGTCGGTGGATGAGATTTCTAAAGCCACCAACACACAAACTACAAATTTCCTTGTAGGTCAACATCTTCACTCTGCGGTGGGCGCCAGTAACACTCTCTGGTTACCTCCGGAGCCATTTTATTTCTCCTTTTTAGCAAATTCGCCCACAGAGTGCTGAGAAAGTGGGCTTTTTAAAAATAAAAAATAAAAACAATTTCACTGATGGAGCAGTCAAAGGAAGGAACCGGTCTTTGAATTGTTCTTTTTTTGTTTGTTTGCATGTTTGCATGTTTTGTGTTTAACCTGCTGAGATTGGCAAGAGTCCTGCCTCTTTTGCTCTCGTATTGTGGCATTGTGATGCAAGCCCCATATGTGCCAGTTCACGGAGTAAACGCCCCAAAGGAGAGCTGGCATCGAGCCAGAGCCACGCTGTGTGTGTCCCCCCTCCCCCCACGCGCAGCCCTGCCTGGACTCTAGAGGGTCTCGATGCCCCTGGATTGGGCCTGGCTTTTCCTTTGGCGAGGGGAGATCTTAAAAGTGAGGTAGCTCTCCTCTTGGCCAAATGACGATGGACTGCCCCTTGGAGCCTTCCGATTGGAGATACCACCCGCGGCTTCCATCGCTGTGTCTCCTTGCTTGCTCCTTGTATGACCTGCACACGGCCTCCTCACCATCTCACCCCCTCCTTCCTCCCCACTTGGTAAGAGGAGACCCATTCCCGGCACTTAGATTGGGCTTTTGTGACATCGTCTGTAGGTCATTCTTGGATTGTTGTGTCAACTCCATCGCTCCTGGGTGGTGGAGCTGATGTTTCCAAAAATAAGCCAGGACTTACCTGCCTTCATGGACTTGATAGCAGTGGTGCTGAGTGACCCCAATCCTACCTTGGGGATAAGCCCTTTCCCTTCCAAGTCCTAAAGGAGGACTTTGGTTTAGTTACGGCTTTCTTGTGATTAGTAAAGAGCCTTTAATGGAAGTAGTCTCCCTTTTTATATTCAAATCAGAATGTCCTGATAGGTATTAAGAATGACCCTGCTGTGCCCTGTACATATTACGCCCTGACACATTAGTTTTAAGGTTTTTACATCTGGATTTTTCCTTTCATCCACTAAATAAGTTTGATTTTATACATGGTGTGAAACATTAATGCATTTGGGTGTTTGTTTTCCTTTTATATGGTTTGTTGCAGGGGTGAAATCCAGCAGGTTCTGACAGGTTCTGGAGAACCGGTAGCGGAAATTTTGAGTAGTTCAGAGAACCGGCAAATATCACCTCTGGCTGGCCCCAGAGTGGGGAGGGAATGGGGATTTTGCAGTATCCTTCCCCCAGGAGTGGGGAGGGAATGGGGATTTTGCAGTATCCTTCCCCTGCCACGCCCACCAAGCCACACCATGCCCACCAAGCCACGCCCACAGAGCCAGTGGTAAAAAAAATTGGATTTCACCACTGGTTTGTTGGCTAGGGTGATGTGTCAACACAGGGAGTGTGATGATAAGACCTGGTTTATAGCTAATTGGGCATTTCTGTGACAGACTTCCTGCTGTGAGCAGCAGCTGCTCCTTGTCAAAGCAGCCCCTCTTTTCAGGCTTCTGGGGGCTTTGAGACTTGCTCTACTTTAAGGAGAGTCCTCCTTAAAGCAGCCACATCTTTTTTCAGGCTCATGAAAGCATGGGGGGGGGGGAAATGGCTGTTTTATTGATTAGCAAAGAGGTGCTGTGTGCATGTGAGATCCATAGGACGATTTCCGAATGCCTTTCATTGTGCATCCCCTCACAATGGTTAGGTCTGAACTATGCCACTGCGGCTTGTTCAAGTAACCATTGCTTACCGTGACTTGAACCAGTGCATGGCTAAATAATGTAGATAAATGATGGAGCCCCTCACCGACAGTGGTACTGATCACGGGAAGTCCTGCACTGGAGGGGAGAAGGTTCCAGCTCAGGACATCCTTTCCTCAGAGGGCTCTGCCAAGAATCGGGTGGGCTGTGGCCAGACTGGGAAATGAAGGGGACAAAACGTGGAGCACCCCCTTTCCTCTGGAGCACACATCCTACTGAAACGAAGGGGACTTTTGTCCTTGATGTAGAGCAGAGGGGCTCTCTCTGAGCAAAAGCTCCCAGGCTCCTTGGCCTGAGAAACCTAGCTCTCTGGGACACACACTGCCTGCTGCCAGAATGGCCAGGGTCGCACTCTGACTGGGGTGCTGGGAACTGTCAGGTCCAGGGCAAACCATTTTTGCATTTGTAGTGGGGCTTTTTTCATGCATTAAAAGGTATTATTGTTGTGAGAACTTTCTAGCAAGTAAGTGAGTGAGTTTGTTTTCACTGAACTTTCTGTTGCCCCCCAGCTGGTACCGAGACTCCTGGTACCAGTAGCTGCATCTCCCTGCCCAACTACCCAAGCCTTCCCTCTACATTCAGACATCATTACATCCCTTTCTTCAAAGGTAAGGCTCAGGAATGCCTCCCCCCCGCCCCCTCCGTGATGTGGTGCCTGTAGAGACATGTGCCGGCCGGCCCCGTCTCCTCTCCCGCGGTGTGCTTCATGCTCTGTGTGTCTGCATGTGCCTGTGTGGGGTGTTTTTTCCTCTACCGTTTGTGAGTCCTTTCTCACTTTAATGTCCAGCCCAGGCCCTCCACGAGAACGGGATGCTTACAGAAGGCAAAGCTTTTAAAACTTTATAAACGATGTTGCATTATTTCAAACATGACTTGTCAGTGTTTGAGTAGAGCCAAGAAGAAAGCCTCTTCGGTGTTTCGGCAGCTGGGCGCCTCCTGCGGTTGCTGAGGGCTGTTCCCTCGCTTTGCTTAGAGAGCAAAAGGCCTGAAAGACAGATGTCGGGGTCCATGATCCCAACGCAAGGGAAGGGGCTCGGGGCCTGTTTGAGACCCCGGGTGACCTCAGATGCCGGGGGAGGAGCTGGGCTAAGGCTGCCTGGGGGCTAGGTGGGCAACCATCCGCCTGACATGCTCTGCCTTGAAAAGAACCAAGCCACGTGAGGATCTGGGATCCCAGAACCAGAGCGGGTCCCGGAGCTATTCCGGGGATCCCTGCATCGGATCAGCCAGGGACCTCCTCCTGCCAAGAGATCTCCTTCCCAAGAGGATCACTGGGCCCTTTTTCTTTGAGTGCCCTTCTCCCACCGGCCACCCCTTCTTTGTGCCTCCAGGGCACCTTCTTACTGCTCATGTGCCCGTGGAGCTGGAAACAGGATGGCGGGTGTGCCCTATGCGCAGACATACGCGCATACCCACTAGGCATCTTTTCATTCAGGTCAGCAGCGTTTCCACGGTGTTGGGAGCGGAGGGAGCAAAATAGGTACCGGGTCAGAGAAAGAAAACTACTGAAAGCCGTTCCAACCATCCCCTTCCCTCACACACACACACCCTGACCCTCATTCGTGTATTCACATGTGGTTGGGTCCCCGGGGTCTGAGGTTTTGGCGGCAGTGGAATCGCAGAGGACCAACACAAACAGACAATCCGCTGCAGGTCACTCACTTCTTATCAAAAATAACAAGTTATTTCACACCCAGAGAAAGCAACGGTGATGGCGCTGCACATTGGGCTTCTTTTGCCCTGCCTACAGAGTCTTCCAGCTCCTTCCAGTTTGTGTTCTGCAGCCGGCAGGAGAGGCCTTTGCAGGCCCAGGGGGCCCCTTAGCCACACCCCCCCATTTGAAAAGAGCCAGGAGATGAACCGTAGGCCCGATGCTTGTCCCGTCGGAGGGGTGGCTGTGATTGAGCTGTGCAGCCGAGCGGTGGGCCAGGATGCCCGAAAGGCCAGCAGAGCAGCCGGAGGCTCAGTGGGGCTCAGGAGCTGGGGAGGGGGCTTTTTGGGGAGAGGTGGAGGGAGACCTCTGGCCCTTCTCCAGAGTGCGCAAATGCATGGGGGCCTCCAGCCCCAGATTTTTCCTGGTGAAACAGACGATCCCAATCGGATGATCACCCTGGCATCCCAGAACGATGGGTTCCTTTCAAAGGTTCTTTCTAAACAAGAGATTTTTTTGGCCCTGGGAATCCATCACTTGATCATCCAACATCTTCATGAACTGGAGATACAATTCTAATCCCGATTCAAGCTTTTGGCCACGATGCCTACAGAATCAGAGCCAGGGCTGGAATACGAGTCCCAAACTATTTTAAATATGTGACGGATTAGCAAGTTATCCAAAAGGAGCTTTCTTCCATTGAATTTTACCTATTTTGCTTGCCATTTTTTGTTTTATATGCTTTTTCTTTTCTTTTCCATTTTTGTGCTCTTCCCTTTGGAGGCAGTGAAAGTGGCCGGAGCACCCCAAGCTTATCCCTCTGCTCAGACAGCAAGTCTGCATCCTCTCTCTATCAGCAGGCACCCAAACATTTTCATATTCCAGGTACGATTCATGACTCCCCTTTCACCTGCAACGTTGTACAGGCCGACACGTGTGCTATTCGGTAGGGTGAGGCAGAATGAACAAAGTATGTGTTCATTGGAAGAACTAAAATAGATTTTTTTTAGAATAAAGGGCATATTTCTGTGGAACCATCTGCTCGGCAACGTCTCACTGGTAGAAAGCCCTTTTAGAAGCATCTGCAGAAAAAGAAATTCTCCAGCATCTGCCCCTTTGCAAACAAGGAGTAAAGAACAGAGAAGGCCTGGAGAGTGTAAATTCCCCAGTTGAAATCGGCCGTGTCCCAAGCTGCCTTCTGTCCAAAGAATTTCACCTCCGTCTCTCCCCCTCTCTCCTTGGTCTCCCTGGTCACTTAGAGGGAGAGGCTGATGTTAGGGGAATGAGGGAGGGAGGGAGGAAGGGAGGGAGGGAGGAAAGGGAAGGAAGGGGGGGAGGAAAGGGAAGGAAGGGGGGGAGGAAGGTCAGGGGGTTGCAAGGAAGTCATCAGAGATTTTTCCTCTCATCAGTTTTGGCTTGACTCATAGCTGAGATTTCGGTAACCTGGCTACTTTTGAAGAAAGAAATAGACAAAGAGTTTATCACAAATTTCAGCTCAGACAATTTGAATGTAGTTTTTCTAGGAGCGAGGGAAACTTCTGGAGTCAAGTTTTAAAAATTGTCTTTCATGGTAAAAGACATGATGATTAAATCAGAGAAATCCATGCTTTGATATAAATATTTGGGAAGAATTGTGAGCTTCACCTTGGCTTGGATCCCAACATTTTGCTCAATGAATGAAAGGTGAAGGGCTCACAAGGAAGTTGGCCCTTCCGTGAGGGAAAAAATGGCATTGCTCCCCCAGCAAAATGGGGAGTCCAATTTAATGCCCTTGCTTGAGATTTATGGGAAACGGGGTGGGAGGGCTTCAAAAGAGAGAAATCCTGTTTCCATTGCTTGTTTTCTTTCTTTTCTTTTTTTCTTTCCTTTTCCTCAGAGACTGGAATAAAAGATAACATCTATAGGAAACCCCCCATCTATCGACAGCATGGTACAGTCTGCTTTGCTCACCTCCCTGGTACATCCCCCACCCCCCCTTGGCATGTGGGTTGCTGCTTTGTTCTCCTGGGGTCAGTTCTGGGATGCCGTTGGGGCATTTTGTCTACATTTTGTCCTTGAGCATCCGTGCCAGCCCTCTCGGCCCTCTGCCTGGCGCAGCTGGGCGAGGGGCTTTGTGGCTGAGCTGCAGCACAGGCCTCCTTTCAGCCGAGGGTGCCAGAGCTCCCAGCCCCGAAAACAGGCTGCCCTCCCTTCGTGAGGGAAGGCTTCCCCTAAGAAGACGCCTCACGGCAGCGGCCTGGCACTGTGAATGCTGTGGGTGCGCTGGCACCCCCTTATTGTTCCCCCCCCCTCAGGCGTGAGAGCCAGGGAGCTACTGGGGTGCTGCATTTTGCCCTCTGCAGACTGGAGGAGGCATGGGGAGTTCTTGGTCTTCCGGGTTGGCTGTGGGGGAGACACCGGCAGATGCTCTTGCAGGGTTTCTAAGATTTGGGAGGGGGAGGAAGTAGTGGGGTACAGGAGCATCCTTAGTGCTGAATGAAGAACCCTAGCTTTGCCACAAAGCCTGAGTTGACTCGTCCATTCTCTACCACACGACACAAGGCCCCTTTCGGCTTGAGTCCTCCACCAATATAATTGAGGCGAGGGATCACGCTTGCAGAGGAAGCGTTTTATTGTCCGAACGGTGGAAGCAACTAAGGTGAAAAAGAAAGCGCCAGACCAGCCAGGTTGCCTTTTCCAGATCATAGGAACCAAAGACGTCCAAATGCCACAACCTCACTATGACTAAATGCAGACCAAAACTCTGCAGTAAACATGGCAACAAGGCGGTTCGGTGAGATCAGGCCGAGGGTGCCGCCTGATGCCAGAGGACCTCCCTCCACCACCCCGGGACTTTTCCTCTGCACTAACGTCTGGGGCAGGCTCACGCGACCTCATGACCTCACGGCAGGAAGTGGAGCCTTGGTTGGAACCAGGCGCTGGGCCTTCTAGTGGCCACGGAGGCACCTTCCCTTTTTTTTTAACCAGACCCCGCAGGCCCCCAGATCCCATCACTACCCAGGAACCTTTGCAAGTGGAGCAGCTGACGGGCCGGCTGCTTCTCCGGCCTTTCTAGTGAAAGGAGAGTCATTACAGAAGGCAGCTGGCCCGTCTTCAGCATCCTGAGGGATACTAGGACAGGATCAAAATGTCTTCTTCCAGAAAACGTAGCATAAGAAAACGTTAGCCTAAAGGTGCATTCTGAAGACGTGGCAATATATATAAAGCTCATTTCTTCAAAGAGTTTGTAATTGCTCTGCAGCCTTTGCAGTGTGTCCGGGTATAATTGTGCATAGGTTGCTTGTATAGGCGAGAAAACATCTCATCAAAGGCACTTGGCTTCTGCTGGATGGTGCATCAATTTTTTAAAATGGAAAAAAAAAAGCGCCATTGCATTGCATTGCATGTTCAATAGGTCAAAACCAAGAATGTTTTGTCTGCAGAGAGTCAAAAGGTTCTGGATGGTTCTTGGATGACCTCGCTGACTTGTGATCATCCTCCTGTTTCAGTTCCTTGATCAAAATAGCTTTGAGCTCCCAGGCTAGACAGTGCCTGTCAAGCTGGAATAGGCCACATCACTTGAAATGAAAGTTTGTTTTTTTCTATTTAACCTAGAGAACAAATAAGCCACGGCTGTTTTGTAGCACCGTATTTTTCGGAGTATAAGACGCACCTTCCCCCCCCCTAAAAAGAAGCTGAAAATTTGGGTGCATCTTATACGCCGAATGTAGCTTTTTTGAAGCTTTTTTTTCAGCCCTAATGAGGTGCTAACAGTGAAGCGAGCTTCCCCCAGCCCCCAGGAGCACTCTGCAGGCCTCCCAAACCCTCTGCACGCCCCATTTTTCCCCAAAACGGGTGAAAAACGGGCCCATTTTTGCAAAAAACGGGGCACACAGAGGGTTTGGGAGGCCTGCAGAGTGCTCCTGGGGGCCAGGGAGGACAAAAACTTTTTCTTACTTACTCTTTGAAATCTTGGTGTGTCTTATACACCGGTACGTCTTATAGTCCGAAAAATACGGTACTTAAAAATTGACCAAACAAGCTTTGTAGGAACTCTGCAATAAGGGATTCTAAACCCCTCCCTCCTGAAGGGCCAGCTCACCAATTCCCACAGGCACCAGTGTTTACTCTGGGAGAGCGTCTCTTGGCCAAAGGTCCAGCTCTGTCTCTGACCCTCGCCCGACCCAATGTGCATTCAGACATGGCTTCAGAGAACAGGCAGCCTCTTTTAATCTAGATTTTATGGAGCAATGGAGGGGAGTGTCACCACTGTACCAAGGCTTCTGCCCCACAACCTTCACGATCCCATCTTGTGACAATAGTCCCCTCTTCAGAGGGGTCATAAACAGCCCCTAATAGCAAGGGCCGATTGGAAATTTGGGGCCCGACATGCCACCACGGCAGGTGCTGTAGAGCGAGGCTGAGCGATGGGGCCAAACGGCAGAGTTGGGCTCCGTGATGGCAGTGGAGGGCACGCCTGCCCCAAAGCGGGCCTGATCCGTGGGGAGGAAGAGCGTCCCGTCTGCAGTTGTAGGGACTTCTCTGGCTGGAGAGCTGAGGGTTGAGGGGCAGCTGCTCCGGTTCTGTCACTTTGATTTGCGAAATGAAGAGGAAAAGGGACTTTGGGGCTAGGAGAAGGGCAAGAACTGGAGCTGCAGAGAAAGGAAACTCCTGGTCTGGGGCTCAGATAGGAGCTCCATCCCTCCGTTTCTCTTTCGGGGCCTCTCCCGCAGGGAACCGAGCCTGTTGTCCCAGCAGTGATTCCACCAGCTTACCCTCCGCCTGAATCCCTTCCCACCTTTTTCCCATCTCCTACATATTTGGGGCAGAGAGAGATTTGAAATCACAGCTGTTTTTTTTTTTTAACCTTGGACATTTTTTTATTGTCTAGGCTCAAGGAAATCAGATGGAGATGGGAGTTCTGATCAAGACAGCCAGAAGGTAGATTTCAGGAACACCCAGGGAGCATTTCCAGTGGCATAAGGCCTCTGTTTGGCAATCTAGTGCTGCGTTAAAACCACAGAGCATCTATCTAATTGTGGTTGTCTTCAAAACTTGAATAAAAATAAGCCAGCTTTCCCAACAACCCTTCCTTCTTCACTGTCGTGATAAGTCTCAGTCATTAAAAAGTCCTTTGGGTAAAAGCATCATAAACATGATGAAGTAGATAAGGATGCATGAAACCACATGGGACGATACGTTAAGTCTCCAAAGCGATAGCAGTTAAAATGTGAAGTTTGATCCTTCTAATTATCAATCTCATAATGAATTAGGCATAGTTGAGATGCAGGTGGGTTATTGTCATTGTTTTTAATGCCTTCAAGTCAGTGTTGGTTCTTAGCAACTTCAGGGACATTTTTCTGCAGTTTTCTTCTCAAAAGTTTCAGCAATGGTTTGCCTGGGGCTGAGAGTGAGTGGCTGGCTCAGTCGTCCCCGGTCCTCCGAGGCTTCAGGCCTTGAACAACCACACCAAACTGGCTCTCACTGACCTATTTAGTTGACCGACATATATTCAAGGCAGATGAGGGCTTAGCTGTCCAGTGGACAGTTCCCGGCTGGAAGGCTGCAGGTCTCCTTAGGGAGCCTGAGGTTGAAAGCCAGGCAGGGAACGCTTCCCGCCAAGCGAGCAGACCAAGAGACGGGTCACTGCAGCCCGGAAGTCCTGCGATAATTTCCAGTCCACTGAGGGATGGAGCTAAAGCGAAAGCAGAGCCCACCCAGACCACGATGCGATGCCTCAGTCCGTGAAGCTGCAGTGGTTTTTCTCAGCTGGATCCTTTAGCACCGTCTTCGTCTTTCTCCTCCAATGCTCAGCCCTTTGTCAGTCTCCCTCTGGGTCCTGCCCCTCTCTGACACACTGACACCCTTTGCAAGGCTCCGGGCCCATCTTGGAGGTCCTTTGCAACCCACAAGGGGGTCCAAGTGAGGACACATGTGCCATGCACAACGTCATGCAAATGATGTGATCCGTATTTGTGTCCCAATGTCATGGGTGTGATGACGGTGCAACACGCCCTCTGCCCTCAGGGGTTCCTTCCTTCGCTCAGCTTCCTGTTGCCATCCCTGCTCCCCTCCCACCAGCCCCCCCGGGGGAAGGGTGCTTTCCCTGCAAACCGTTGGCTGAATCCCTCAACAGGCCCACCCGACCCCCTCTTGAAGGAAGTTGCAGGCCTGGGGTGGGGGGGGCGAAGAAATTGAGAGCAGCCACCCCTCGTCAGCCCTTCTAATCAATAGGAATGGATTATCCCCTTGGTAGAAACCACTTTAAAACTGGAAGAGAAGTGCAGTTTTCTTGATTCATGTAAAGAGCCCCCCCTCCCCCGTTGACCTGTTCAAAAGTGCAAGATATTTAATGTTGGAAATTGTTTCTCGCAGTTGAAGTCTAGCTGGCTGACTCTGAAAGGGGACGTGGACTTTAGAACTAACTCTCCTGATTTGGATACTCAGTCGCTGCCGCAAAGTCCTGGGACCGACCGACAACTTCAGCGGCTGCAAAGCAACACAAACTGCACCTACCTACGTAAGTCCCTGGCTGCTGCCAGGCCTGCCGTGGGGTTTGAGGCTGCCGGCCCTTCCAGGTAGTCCAGGCCAGGAAACCCAAAGTGCGCTTACTCACACGGCCTGGCCTGTGAGGTTATCGGAATAGACCCTTGCGCATCTGAAAGTGCTACCCCCCCCTCGGCCTTTAGTAGTCCTCGACTCACAGCCACAGCTGCGGTCGGAATTTCAGTTGCTAAGCAGTGCGGTCATAAAGCGGGACATCACGTAGCTGCGTTGCTTAGCAACTGTAACCCGGCCAGTCCCTGTTCTCAGCTCTACTTGTGGCGGGATTTGCAGCTTCCGCTTAGGACACTGTCGCCACAGAGCAACGACGACCCAAACCCAAACCCTGGGATAATGCTAGCGTGCCCGTGACGGATTCTGCCTTGACTTATTTTATTTATTTATTTATTTATTTGTCAAACATGTACAAG
>QLTV01002091.1:15751-37924 GCA_003457575.1 Thermophis baileyi
GTGTAGGTCTCTTCTCGTGAAATATTTTTGGCCTCTCTCAATTGTATTATCTTCATTTTCTGTAGTTTCCCTAGTTAAGCCTGAGCTCCTCCTCCGCTCTAGAAGTCGCTTAATGAAGATCTCTCTCCCCTTCTGTGTCTCGCACAGGATTTCCATATTCCAAATCGGCCTCTCTTCCCGACTACGGAAAGCAAGGTTTGCAGCACGTAGGTAGACGTGGAAGCGCAGTGCCAGCTCTGGACGGACGATCGATCGAGTCCCGGCCCTTTTCTCGCACGGCCCATCCGGGGGCTCTCGGCTGCCATCGTCGGGGGCCTCTGGCTCTTCTCCCCCGCCAATGCTCTTCCCCCCCCCTCCCAAGTTTTCAGCAGCATCTGGAGGTTTTGCAAGTGCCGCTTTGCTTTGTCCCTCCTGCAGCTCTCCCGATTGGGAGATGGAGACGGGGTCCCCTGGAAAAGTCTCTTGGGAGGGGCTTGCCCTCCAGAACCCTCCTCCCCAGGATGGCATCCTTGGGATTGTTCTTCTTGTTCTTGTTGATTTAATTCACCATCACAGAGGATTTTATTTTATGAGTCAACCTTGAGTTTACAGTTAAGCAGAATTTCATTTATGGGTAGTCCTTGAATTACGGCCACATATGGGACCAGAGGGTATCCA
The DNA here is from genome assembly GCA_003457575.1 of Thermophis baileyi. Taxonomy (NCBI): domain Eukaryota; kingdom Metazoa; phylum Chordata; class Lepidosauria; order Squamata; family Dipsadidae; genus Thermophis; species Thermophis baileyi. The sequence continues at coordinate 16,409 of QLTV01002091.1, forward strand.
AAGTGATTTTTACTTTTAAAAAGGCAACTGGGCTGATTTTTTTGAGGAAAAAGAAGACGTTTCGCATCCCAGCACTCCCTATTCCCATCGTTAAGCGAATTCTACCGGTAGTTAGCCAACGATCTGCCCCAGAGATGGGATTCAGCAGGTTCTGACCAGTCCTGGAGAACCAGTAGCGGAAATTTTGAGTAGTTCGGAGAACCGGTAGCGGAAATTTTGAGTAGTTTGGAGAACCGGTAAATACCACCTCTGACTGGCCCCGCTCCCATCTATTCTCTGCCTCCCGAGTCCCAGCTGATCGGGAGGAAATGGGGATTTTGCAGTAACCTTCCCCTGCCACGCCCGCCGAGCCACGCTCGCCGAGCCACGCCACGCCCACCAAGCCACGCCACGCCCACAGAACCAGTAATAAAAAAATTTGAATCCCACCACTGATCTGCCCCAATGCAAGTCATTACAGGCTCAGTCCATAATCATCTCAAAATGTGCTTGACAAAAACCTTGCGATGCCCGCAGTGTGTGAACTTTCGTAGGAATCGACTTCTGCGCAATCCTTCCCCCCACACACACACACATACACACCCCAAATCTTTCTTTCTCTTCTAGGCTGCAGGTGTGGGCCCAGATGACCAGGAGGCCACCTGGGGAAAGAGAGGTACTCAGTCTGCCCAGCCCTCCCTGGGGAGGGGCGCAGGAGGGGGGAATGGGGCTTTTCCCAACCGAATTTATGCCCCAACCCACAAATCAGGCTCCACAAACCACCTTTGAAACAAACTTGGATCGCTCCAGGTACACGGGAGGGATCAGAAGTGTAATGCTTTGGGGGTCAGTCCAGGCCGGCCTCTGGCTCAGCGTTAGCCCCCCCCCCCCGCTGCTCTTGCCAAATAGGCTGTCCCTCTTCCCCATCCCTCTGGCTCTGGAAGCACACCCTTGTTCTGCCCCCACCTCACCTGGTGCCACTGTTGCGGTGCCACCATGAAGCCCCTTCCTTTCCCTTTCAGGCTGGTCCCTGTGTCAGGGTTCCAGATAGCATCTACACCTGACACTCTCTTCGTGTCCAGCCTTCCCCCGTAAAGTTTTCTTTCGCGCTGGAACTCGGGACCAGAAGGGAGCTGGTGTCTCCTGATCTTTGCTAATCTGGTCGGTCCGTGTGCACCTGTCTGGCCTGCCCCCTCACCCCCCCCCATGGTGGAGCAATGGCCTCACTGCCCAATGCAGGGCCAGCCCTTGCTCTGCCCCAAAGAGAGCCCCCTCCAGGGGGGCTGCAGCAGCCGTCCTGCCCCCCCCCCGACAAACAAAGAGAGCCCCTCCCTCCCTCACCTGATGTCTGAAGTGCCACTTCTGGGTGGGCTCCCTCTGTGCAATGGCGGTAAAGCTGGAAAGCCATCCATGTTCTCCCCCAGTGAGAAAACCAAGGAGAATCCAGAAAGACACGCTGTATTCTAATTGAATCTGCCTGATTTATTTTCTTTCTTTCTTTCTCTTTTGCAGAATACAAGGTAAGGAAAGCTATTAAGGACATCAAATCATGTTGAAATCCAGCTTTTTCGTGCAAAAGGTTCACTCCTTTCTTCTTTACTCCGTGTAAAAACTGAGCAAGTATGTACATCTCTCTAAAAATGGCTCCAGGAGCCCCATTTTCCCAGCAATCAGCCTTTCTCCTTTTCTCCCAGGTCTATCCATATGAAACCCTTATTGTCACCAACAGAGTTCGAGTAAAACTACCAAAGGATGTGGACAGAACCAGACTGGAGGTAAGAAAAGGTGATATGGTTACTCTGCAGATTAATTGCAAATATGAATAAACCCATCTCATAGAAGTTCCAAAATTGGTTTTAGATTGATAGATTTCGTTTTATTTTTTCACACTGGCTAAGAAGATGTAAAGGTACAACTGTGTAGCTGAGGAGGGTCAGATTAGAAAAGAGTCTTTTGTGTGATTTGAGAGTCTGCATCTGATCTAAATCCTGGAAAGGATAACTACACATTTTGATGGTCTCTCCTATTTAATCATTTTAAGACGTAAACTTGCTAAAAAAGAAACTACCACTAGAGGACTTTTTACTAGGACTTCAAGAATTGTAAATGCTTGTAAATGTTAATAATGGTGGAATTTCATATGCTGTGCAATGTTACAGATGGTAACAGCCTTGAGCTCAGCACAGGGGTTGAGGTTCAATGTTATTTGCCAACTATTCGTTAATTTGAAGAACTGTGAAAACTGACTAAATGATTAAAATTCCATTAAAATTTATTCGTTGCAAAATGAAAAAAGAGAAATCGAAAAAGAAAGCAACAAAACCATAGTCCATTTAATAAGCATTCAGTATAATTTTTGAAAACACTGAACTTGGACCACAGAAAATATTGTTGATGGATCTTTCTTCTCCATCAGCTCATAAAGAGAAGGAGAAGGTAGAACCCAGTTGCCCCTCCCCCCCTGTAAATCCATCGTTTGTAACATAGTGACCCAACCCCAATTTCTGGTACCCTCAGCATAGTGGGCTCAGTCCTGTGGCGTCCATGCAGGGGGCATGGTTGGGCATCTCCTGCTCTTCTCTTCCCTGAGAGCTTAGGAGAAAGAAGGTGAATGGCATTTCTAGAAGTTTCTTCCCTCACAGCACCCGGCAGCTCCCTCGGCTCTTTTGCTTTGTGGGTAGTCACCCGAAGGCGCGAATTTGTTCAGCTCCTGGCTAGAACCTTCTAGAACAGACTATGAGGCTGAGATTGGTGGCCTATGTGACTGAAATTTCCAGAATGCATTCACATCTTGAAGTTCCATCATGTAACACTCTACTGACAAACATACAGAAATTCAACCATACGGAGAGCCCATATGGGATGAAAAACTCCCCTCACCCTTTTAGGTTTCAACGTGGTGAGGTTGGAAGGAGAAACCTTCACTGGTGGTTTGCTCCAGCTTGTGTTTTTCTCTAATTCTACAATTCTAGTAAAATAGGGTGAGGTGCCATTGTGCATAAGCTATATAATTAGATGACACAATCTGCAGAGAATACTGTTCACTTGACTCGGAAAATTTCCTTTGATGGTGTGATGCTTCTACAGATCAAATGGGAGGGAGGGAGGGGGGGGGAGAGAGAGAGAGAGAGAGAAAAGAGAGATTACAGTCAGTGAGGGATTGATTAAAGTGTGTGTGCTTTCATATGGACATGGCAGAAATGGATGTTTCCAGAGGCAGATTCAGATGAGTCTTCCTGTTTGTGAGCCAAAAAATTTCTCTCCCTCCCTCCCTCTTCCTTCTCCTTCCTTACTACCTTCCTTCCTTCCTTCCTTCCTTCCTTCCTTCCTTCCTTCCTTTCTCTCTTCCTTCCTTCCTTCCTTCCTTCCTTCCTTCCTTCCTTCCTTCCTTCCTTCCTTCCTTCCTTCCTTCCTTCCTTCCTTCCTTCCTACCTACCTACCTACCTACCTACCTACCACAGAGTGGCCCATTTGTACAGTTTCCTCTGGAGCTCTGGCGGGGGGAACCCTTCCGATGCCATCTGGCCTCTTAACTGAATAGGCTGTTCTTGCTCTGTAAACAAAAGTTGTGGATTGATCCACAACTTCTCAATCTCTTGGTTTCTGGTCTGCTGCATAACATGGATTTCGCCTCTCTTTGAAGTACTGACCAAGTGCCTTCTCTGTTTTCAAGCACCACCTGTCCTCTGAGGAGTTTCAGGAGGTCTTCAAAATGAGCCTTGAACAGTTTGAACGACTTGCACTTTGGAAACGCAACGAGCTAAAGAAAAAAGCTTTGCTTTTTTAGCCTTCCTGAAACGAAGAGAAACGTGCTTGACGTAAGCCAGCTCCATCCTTCCTTCCACCACCTGTGTCCACCTGCAACTGACCTCATATCGCTTCACTGTATTCGGGCAGAAAAATAGACCCAACGGGAGGCCCGGCTCACTCTCGCTCCCGGCCAGGTCATTAAAGGTCATTAACCAATCTGGCTTCCAGTTATTGCTTTATTCGTTGCTTGTTGCAAAGACAAAACCAAACCCGGTAATCTCAGATAGGAAAGAAATAACTGTCATTTTGACCACAGCAAAATACTCGGCTACTGTTTGGTCTCTACATTTTTGGACTTGTATACAAAGTCAGAGTTGATGAAAGGGGAGGGGGACTTCCTCCAGGAGCAAAATAAAATAAAGCCAATATGAAAAAGGTCAAAGAAAAGCATGTTAGAAACTCACTCTTGCCAATGATTGTGTGTGACACCTTTTAAAAATAAAATAAGAGCAAACCTACACTAACGTTTTGAAATCTAATTTTCTCACATGCAACTGGTATTTCAGACGCAAAGTACTGTAACAAATGAAAAATAGTTATAAAACCTTTTTATTTTTTATTACAAGTAGACTGTAACGTAAGCGTTGTCCAGATTGGCAAAATACAATTCATCTTAGCTGTACTTTGTTTAAAACATGTGAAATGTTTACATTTGTGGAACGAAATTCTCCTAAATTTAAATTCTAGGAATTATGTAGAAATTCTGTATTTACAAAAAATAGTGCATTCTAGTATGGAAAAAATCACCTGGCTGTGCAATCCTGGCTTTGTCCTCCTATTTTTCTCCACCATTTCACCCTGACACACAAAACGTGTAATTTTCTGATGCACATGTCGGCATCCTCATTAAACGTCTTGTTTTGTAACTGACCACTCTCTGGATCGTCTTCCCCTGCCCTCATGGTTGCTCTGGGCAGGAAAAGGAGCTCCGTGTTCGGTCCAAAGATCCCCCCCCCTCGGTAGCCTGGTGAAAGGGCTGGCTCCTAGCCTCCGTCCTCCCACACAAGGGACTTCTCTGGCGGGATCCGGTGGGTGGGTCGAGGGTGGAGGCATTCCCGGGTTTGGAGGCTGCAGCCCTGCGGCTGCCTTCCCACCCATTTCCAGGCTCCTTCCAACTGGGTGACCTTCGGTCATCTCTCTCTCCCTCTCCCTCTCCCTCTCTCTCTCTCTCTCTCTCTCTCTCTCTCTCTCTCGGCCCAACCTGCCTCACAGGGCTGCTGTTGTGGGGGAAATAGCCAGAGGGAGGAGCATTGGATACGTTTGCCGCCTTAAGTTGTCAAAATAATAAAGGTATAAAAATAAATGTAGTAAAAGGGGTGCGAATGCAGACCAACGGATCTTCCATCGACCTGGTTAAGCCTGCAGTGTGGATGCCAGATTGTGTGTATATTCCCAAAGCACCGGGGTCTCCTCTCAATTCTCCACTCCATGAGCCCCCCCCCCGCTGTCTTTTCCAACTCGGCTCCTTTTCTGTGCTATCCTGCTTGTTGGCAGCACCCTCCTTCCTGGTTCTGTGGGCTCCTCCTGCTGGGGTCTTAAGTGGCGCCTCCCCAACCCTCCCGCCAGCTCTGCTGCCTCCTTCGCTTGCCTCCTTGGCTGGCTGGCTCCCTTCAAGGCCCGGTCAAAGGCTCCCAACCGAACCCCCTGGATGCTGGAGGTGACTCCCCGAGGAACCGTCCTAAATAAAACTTCTGCCTTGCATTTTTAGGTGGGAACGGGGCTCTCATGAAAAACTTGGTGAAAAACCTGAATAAACATTGCCCGGAAGCTCAGAATACACTTGATTAAACAAAAGGAGATTAAAATCTAGAAAGCAGATATCATTAAATGCACAGAATGGAGACTCGATTCACATGATTGGAAAATGACAGTTGAAAGATGGAGATAACATTTGTTGAAAAGGCACAAGCCCGGTTGGTGAACTTAGTCCGTCATTGGTGTGGAGCAGTTGGTCTCATCTGGGGAAGGGGGGCCTGGAAACCGCCAATCTGACCGCCCAGATCCAGAGAGTGATGCGAACACAGAGCCCTTTCCCCAGTCTTTTCTCCCATGGGGTTTTGGGGGAGGGGGAAATGCCCAATGACTCTTTGCTTCTAAACAAACCTCGGGGAGGCAAAACATGCTAAATGCCACAAATGCAGGGTTTTATTTTAGCTTTCTTTTTCTTTCTTTCTTTCTTTCTAAACTTTCTTTTTTTATTAAAGAACATGTGATCTTGTCATTTGGGGGGAGATTGCTCTGAAAGAAGAATGAAAACCCAATTCCAGAGACAGATTACTGGGTAAAGGGATGGTTCAATGATGCAGCTGCCCAAATGCAAGGCCAGAAACTTCCATATAATTAACTCTCAGAAAGGGGACGAATAAGGGATGAGCACCCCTGATCTTTCCCACAAGAGAAAACTTTTTAAGAGGCCAATTTAGGAATAAAAAGATCACAAGAACACAAGCAGAGACAGTCAGAAATGAGGCAGCCCTGCATGGAAGACCAATCCTGTGTTGGATGAGACTAACAATGGTCTGTTTGCAAGGACCGTTCTCACTGGATCTCAGGATTTGGAGCACCAAAAGCCACCAAATCCCTCCTTAGTGTGCATTTTACCATAATCAACAATGTTCCTTTTCCACCCCAGTTTCTTCAAAGCTCCAGAGAAACTAAAGGTCTTCGTAGAGAACCAGAATCAAAAACCAAATGGTGCCAATCCTCGTTTTCCGAGGACAACCACTTCCGTAATTCTCTTCCACATGGATTTGCATGGTTCCATAGGTATTGACTGACATGCATGAGGACATATTCCACTGCGGCCCTGTGTTGTGTGCTGTGTTGTTGTGTTGTGTTGGCTAAGTCTGGCAGTTAGGAAGCCACGAATCTCCCAGTCCCCTTTTCCTTTCTAAAGCATGCAAAGCAATGGTCTCTTTCTCTTTCTCTTTCTCCTCTTTGTTGACCTTCATCCTGGCTGCTTAGGCTGTTCGGACAACCGGAACAGACAAGGGGAAAAGAAGGCGGGGATGGAGCCGAGGTGGCGCAGTGGTTAGAGTGCAGTACTGCAGGCTACTTCAGCTGACTGCTAGCTGCAGTTCACTGGTTCAAATCTCACTGGCTCAAGGTTGACTCAGCCTTCCATCCTTCCGAGGTGGGTAAAACGAGGACCCAGATTGTTGGGGGCAATATGCTGACTCTGTGAACCGCTTAGAGAGGGCTGTAAAGCGCTATGAAGCGGTATATAAGTCTAAGTGCTATTGCTATTGCTATCCCGTGCCCTTTGGGGGTACTAATGGAAGGAAAGGCAGAGAGCTGCAGGGAGTGGGGGGGCTCTGGCGAAGGCCCCCCTACCCTGAGTGGGGCCGTATTAACCTGGACAGATTTTAACAAGCAGCATTTGGCCTTCCAGAAAATATGTTTGTTACAAATGTAGGAGAGAGGGAAAAAGTTAGATTTGGATCAATAAAGGCAGATAGAGAGGTCCATATCCAACCAAAAGTTTCATTTTACTTTATTTTTATTTTTATTTTGTAAAAAATGGCACATTCACAATAACATTTATAAAACTCCGTGGAAATCTTCACCACACATGAAGACAAAACTTACAAACATACTTCAAATGTGGAATACTTTGCACTCCCACAGTGTCTCTGTTGGAAGAGCAATGGGCTAAATAAGGATTTTTTAAAAAAAAAATCAGAACAACAAGGCAGGGTGGAGATGAGGTACAGATTTTTGAAGGAAGATAGGGGTGGAGGACGGTTGAGAATGCAAACTATTCCAAGTTTAGAGGGGTAGCCAAGCCACACTCCAGAAACCATGGTCCCCTGCCCATCTCTCCCTTTTGCCAGCTTCCAATTAAACCACAGACAGACACATCCAGGAAGATCACAACTTTTGTGCAGTATCCCTCTAGCCTCGCTCTCACAGCCAGGCAGCTGCCCAACGTCCCTCCAAGCAGAGAGAGAGAAATTCCGCTGGAGGCGGCTGGCCCTTTTCTGGCCAGGACTTCCGCGTTTCCGTGACCGTCCTGGAGAAGAAGCAGCAGCAGCGTCCCAGCAGGGTCTTTGGGGGGGGGGGCAAGAAGGGTCCGTTCACTCCACCCAGGGAAGTTTGCACCCCTGGGAGCGCCTAAGTCCAGACTTTGCCCCCTGGCCATAGAAAGAGCAACCAGCAAAGTCTCTTTGCATTATATAAATATATACCGAAAAGCTAGACCATAACTATTTACATTATTTCCAATAAATAAATAGATCAGGGGGAAAAACTATAGTTTTCTTCTTCTATTTGGTAGCTTTGGTCTCTTAAATTCCTTCATCTGAAGTCTTAGCTGCCTATTCTTCATCCTCAAAATTTCACTTTTGATTCATCTAACAACAAGATTGCAAAAATCACTTAAGCAAATAACATCTGATTTTTTTTTCATGTAATCATATCATAAAGGAGGAAATTAAATCAGTCACCAGAATCGGTAGGTCAAAAGCATCTGGGGAATTAAAAATACTCTGTATTGCCTTCTTTATAAGACAAAGGACTACTCCAGGGATGTCTCGGGGGGGGGGGGGCTCCAAAAAAGTCAAGATGGCAGCTGCAGCTGCACCATTAAAGCTTTGCCCCTTTAAGATGCCCTCCGAGGTCCCAGAAGGCAGCAGCCCAGCCATGACCTCTGCCATCCCTCAGGCCCCATCCAGGAGCCCCCTAGATGCCCCAGGCAAGTCCTCCTGGGCAGAGGACCAGCTCACTCCCTGGCACCCATGCCCAGCAGAAGGAAGCTCTTGTGGAAGGGGCGCAAACCTCAAGGCTTCCCTCCCCATCCTTGGGTTCTCCCCAGGGAGAAGAGCAGGTCCCAAGCAGACTGGCTCCGCTTGTGTTCCCCACGCAATGACTTTAACTCCCCCCCTTCAAGCAACCGCGAGGGGCTGCTTCTCAGCATTATCAGTTGGGGGGTCCCCTGGCGCTCTCCAGGCTCATCACCCAACTTTGGTCTCTCTGGGATCCCACCACCCATCACTGGGTTGTTGGTTTTTTAAAGAAAAAAGTCATCTTATGCTTCTTTCTAGTCCTTATACTCAGAGGAGTGTTGCATAAAAATAAATATTTCCAAGCAAAGTGATACAAGGAATAAATTAAGTCGAGTAAATAAAAAAGTAGTTCTGATCTTAATTTCCCAAACATAGAAGAAACCTCCCATTTGACGAAGTGGAGCAAAATGTCTCTTTCCCTTGTTTAAGTAAATTCCAGTGTGCTGCACTTCACCTTGTAGAAAACACTGCAAAACATCGGGAGGAAGGGATGGTTAACTCACGGACAGACAAGGAACTGGCCTCAAAGACATGAACGACCAACCACAAAAACGGTTTAGCCTCCACATAACGTAACAAGCATTCAAGGAGCTCGGAGCCATTCCCCGGTCCTCCTTCCACGTGGCAGGAAGAAGCATGGCAGGACAAACGGCCATGGCCTTTCTCTTGTCCTAGTGGAGCACTGAAGCCATGGCAAGGACCAGAAGTCACAGGGGACATGAAGAAACAGCATCATGCACGAAGGGAGCGCTCCTTTCAGAGACAGGCAAGGAGGGGGGGATTAGGCATCTTCCTTAGGCTGAACGCTAGTTAATTCCACCATTGAGCTCTTGTTGCCAGTTGCTGGAGCAAGACCATTCACGGTGTGCCTCTCAAACCCACTGGAGATGTCTTCAAAAGTCCTCCCTTTTGTCTCAGGGACTTTGAAGAAGGTGAAGAAGAAGAAGCAAACAAGGAAGGCAACAAAGATCAGGAAAACATAAGGCCCACATGCTTTCTGCAAGGAAGATAAGGAAAATGTTATCTTTGCTCTAAGACAATGGAAGTTCAAACATACAGTAGCTCTGATCTGCAAGGAACAAGAGTCAGGGCCCAGTCAAGTCCTTTATTCCACAGCCCATTTCCCCCCCCCCACCAAACTGAAACCTATCATACCCTATGACACGGCCAGACTAGATTGATGGCATGCCATAAGAAGAAACACCTCATTCTCAGGGTCACCAAAGGTCATTCTAGGAGCAGGAGTCGCAAGGATAAGGACCTTCTATGGCTTGGTTCTTCATGAGGAGCAGAAGCAAGAACTTTGCTCAAGTTAATATTTATGCAACCCCTCTTCTACTGGGCTTCAACTGAGCAATGAACCGCAGTGAAGCCCACCCTTCAACTTCCCCCTCACAAGAGCAACCGGCAGTTCTTGCCCCCTTTTAGTGCTTCCCCTTTCCTTCTCCTATTTCCTACCTGTGGAGACATTTTTTATGTCTCCAACTTCAGGGGAAAGGAGCCGACTTCACACTGAGCCCACAAAGAAGGTCCAACGTGGAGTCCTTACCTCTGCATAGGGAAAGAGCATGCCCACCAAGAAGTTGGAGGCCCAGTTGCAGAAACCAGCCACTGCCACGGCTGCAGGACGAGGGCCCTGGCTGAAGAGTTCGGACACAATGAACCATGGGATCGGTCCAGGTCCAATTTCAAAGAGAGCCACAAAGGCAAAAGTGCCAAAAATACTGATGTAGCTCATCCAAGTCACGATGTTCTGCAAAAACAAAGGTGTAGAGTGAACTTCTTGTAATCACGGGGAGGCACTGGTTGACCCCAACTTTTAGCATCTGCTCACCTGGGAATCAATCAACCAGGAACCTTTCTTGGGTCAGATGGTCCAAGCAGAGACTGCACAACTCCAGATTTCTTTGGAGAGCAGAGATGAGCAGCACCCACAGGTCATTCTTATTTCTGGCCTTGTTTGGCCAGCAAAATATTTTAGTCAAAGAGAGGCTAAAACTGGAGAAGTACCTGGAGAAATATCTCACACCTTCTACACTTTCTATCTTTCCAAAACACTTATACCGATTTGGTGTTTGTGTATAATTCATGACCTTGATTTTGATTCCTGCACTCCTGAACCGCTTGGGAGGAAGACATCTCAAGGACTTTCTGTTCTTCTATGAACCATGTAGAAGGGAGTCTCTTATCTCTAAAAGGCAGCTGTGCAAAGTGGCCTTGATTCTCTTATTTCTACGCTAGATTGTACAACCTGTGACTGCCAGGAAACTTGATTAGTGGTTTTATGCATGGCGGGGGGGGGGAGGTAGAACCCCTAAGTCAGCGGTTCTCAACCTGTGGGTCGCGACCCCTTTGGGGGTCAAACAACCATTTCACAGGGGTCGCCACGTGCGTTAGCCCGCCATCTTGGTGCCACCGTCACTTGCAGGGGTGAAATGCTCCCGCTTCGGCCGTGCCTGCGGGTCGCCGGATAGCCGGTAGCGACAGAAGCGGGAGACTTCGCCCACCCGCCACCATTGGCTTTGCGCATGCGCAGAGGGTAAAAGAACCCAAATGGCAGCGTCTGGGTGAAGTCTCCCGTTTTCTTCGCTATCAGCTTATCAGCGACCCGCAGGCAAGCCCAAACCGGGAGCATTTTGCCCCTGGTGCCACCCCCACTTTGTCACCTCATCACGTGTGGGGAGGGGGTCACCTCATCCCGTGCGGGGAGGGGTCGGGTGGCGGGGGGGGGGGCGGCATTAGAAAGGTTGAGAACCACTGCCCTAAGAGATGCAGCTCCAGACATGAAACTGCCATTCTGTTTCTTCAGATGTGTAACTTCAGTCCAAATTGGGAGGGGGGCTACCACGAACCAGAAATGCTGCTGCCTACCTTCAGTGCCAAGGCCACGGTCATGATGGTTGCGCAGACAGCCATGCCCCCTAAGCCAACCAGGTGGAGGGTCCGACGCCCTGCCCGTTCCACAAGGAAGAGCTACAGAATGGGAAGAGGACACGTAGCATTGCAGTGGATTGCAGCAGATCTCTCTGCCACCGGCAGAGAATGTTCAAAAAGCTCCCCATGAAATGGTCAATTGGATCCTGTTGCTGTGACCGCCGTCCTTGACTTATTTTACTGCACCCTCTGGAATCCCCTCTCAGCAGGCAGGTCCACTGTGGTACCACATTTTAAAGGCAACACACACATGCATCTGATAGGCACCAGAATGTGGAATATCCATCCTTGAGCCCATCCCAAGTCAACCTGTCGGTCACACTCGAGTGATTTAAGCCCCATTTTTCTTTTAACATCATGGCTCCCCACCAACCCCCAAAGCTGCCCCTGATGTTTTCTCCTGCAAGTCCCTCCAGATTTCCAGGAGGGTCTTTCACCTCAGACCCCCCTCAAATGCAGGGTGATCCCATCCTCTGTCAACACGTACCGACACCACAGTAAAGACGGTATTGACCACGCCGGCCCCGATGGTGGCGTAAATTGGTTGCTTCACTCCAGCATCTTTGAAGATCCCAGTGGAATAGTAGAACACCTAGAAGCAGGAGGAGAGTGGACGGCGGCACTTAGAACAGGGACGACAATTTGAGCTCTGAGCACAGCACCTGCTAGGAGGACAGGTGAGGAAGGGAGGACTCTCTTGCACCTTGGTGAGCGCAATTTCTTTGAAACCAGAAACACGAAGCCAAACAAAAGCGCCAGGGGCACCACAGGAAGATCCCAAAACCCACAATGTCACTGCGCCACTGACCCCCTGCCCCTTTTGATCCATGCAGCAGAGGGGTGGCTTCAAATGAATGGTTGCAGCGGCCTTTTGGGTGCCCCTGTTATGGCTGTTCTCCCGCCTTCACGCGGACCCAGCTCCCCTCCCTCCCGAGGGAGCTCCTCCGGTCTCCCGCCAGAGATGTGGCTTCCCTCTGTCCCCACACGGAGATGACCGGCCCTCGGGTGACCCACCGCGTTAATGCCAGAGAGCTGCTGCGAGAGTTGCAAGGCAATAGCGATGAGGATGGCCTGGCGGTAGCTGGGGGAGCGGAAGAGTTCCGGGATGGTGACTTTCTTCTCCTGGGACATCTTGGCGCTTTCCTCTTTCATCTCCTGGATGTCGTTGGACACATCCTGGACGCCACGCAGGCTCTGGAGCACTGAGGGGAGAAGGACACGGGCCAAGTCAGACATGTGGCCGCCTCACTTTGGAGAGCTCCAATCGTTTTTGTGCCCAATTTATTTCTAGAATGGATTCTTCTTGACGGAGCTACTCATCCTGCCCAGGTAAGGCAGCAAAGAGAAAAACAGAAGCCCCCTTCACTAGCACTGGAGATGACTGACGGCTAATCGTCCATCTTTCTTGGCCGGGAAGGAGAGGCTTCTGCGCACACATGGACTTTTGTGCTGTGCAACGTTCCAGCGTGCCAGAACTTGATCCGCAGAACAAACAAAGAATTGTGCCTGCCGGTTCAGAAGAGGGGAGCAAGAAAGGTGGAGATCCACCTTCGGAAACCTCCTGGAGAGACCTCCTGTCATGAGCCATCCGAGACCTGGACGGAGCGGCTGTGAACACTCTGTTGCCCTTCCCTCAACAAGGAGGAAAGGACAGCCGGGTTTTGAAGTCTGCCGCGCCCTTCCCAGGAAAACCTCTTCTTAGCGGGTATTGTTTGACCAAAATCTTCATTTTTACCGATCCTTTAACTTACTGCTAAAATGCTTTTGGGGTTAGCACCTGCCTGGCAAAATGTTTTGTTAAAACAGGTGAGCCTCTGCGTCACTCTGCAGTGCGGCTGCAGAATGAATACCTTTGATGGCCTTCTCTTCCTCCATCTTGTTGATCAGCAGGAAACGGGGGCTCTCGGGACAGAAGGGGAGGATGACCAGCTGCAGGAGGGCTGGGATGATGGTGAACCCCAGCAAGACCGGCCAGAGTTTTTCCGTCCCCAGGATGACATCCAGGCCAAAGATCTGGGGGCAAGAAAAGAGAGGCCCGAGGGTCCCCAAAGACGGAAACGAGAGGAGGGAGCAAGTCAGCCGGGCAGGAGTTCCTCTGAGCCTCTGGAGAACCTTCTTCCTTGCGGCTGCTGATGCTCAAGGAGGCCCTGGCCTTCCTTCCTCAGCCCAGAGCAGACCCAGAAGGTCTGTGGGGAAGTCCCCCCCCCCACCCCAGATCCCATGGCGCTGATTCAGCTGAGGAATCCTCTGGAGCCTCAATCACTTCCCCAGAAAGGCAAAGGCCACGATCCGCCTGCCTGCCTGATGAGGGCCAGCTCACCTGGGCCACCAGGATGCCCACCACGATGCCCAGCTGGTTCAGGGTGCCAAAAGCCCCCCGCAAGGCAGTCGGGGAGACTTCACTGATGTACATGGGCACCAAGCCGGTGCAGAGGCCACAAAAGACCCCGACGATGAAGCGCCCGATGATCAGCATCTCCACTGCCCAGGCCATCTTGGAGAAGCCCATCAAGATGCCAGCCACGATGGCCAGAACGTTCACCAGCAGCATTGAGTTTCGCCTGCAGGCAGAGGGGGGAAATGTGAGGGGGGAAAGCTTCTCAGGGCTTCACCCTCATCCAATCTCTGGGGCAGCCATGCTCTGCCATCCATGGCAAGGAGGCGCCCACGGGAGACTCTTGGCACTGGCGCCCGGGGCTTGAAGTCCTGGTCTTGTAGAGATGGCCCTTGGGGGGAGCCACCACAGGCACTTCCCTTGTGGCGGGGCTCAACCCCCGGTAGCTTAATCTCGAGGCCCCTTTTGACCGGGGGCCCTTGCCCGCTTTCTCTCTCACGCCCCTCCTACGCCATTCTCCACCTACCTGCCAAATCGGTTGACAAAGACCCCGACAGAGAAAGAGCCAATCATCCCTCCGACTGAGAAAATGGCCACCGAAAGGGACCACAGAGCGGTCAGGAGGCTCTCTGAGATATATTGTCCCGTCCGCTCCAGCGATGTGTCATTGAAAAAGCCCTTGATGATCTGCAAGGACAGAAAAGGAAGCTCAGAGTTTCTGAACCAAAAGGAGAGAGCAAAAGAAGAGAGCAAAAAGTCGAGAACGAGCACAGTCAAGTCACAAGGACGGCCAGGAGAGGAGGAAAACAACCAACCCAGGAGGTCTCACAAGTTCCCCTGATCAGGGCAGATGTCAAAACGATCCCTGAAGACATCCTGCAGAGGAGGGGCTCCTGCCCAAGCCAAGGGCCCCCCTGCTTCCTGAAGGTATGGCATTCCAGAAAAGCAAGCCAACGGGGAGACTGCCCATTATTAGGCCTGTGGCTGTATTCACCCAACTTGACCCAGAGGGTGTTTGGCTGCTGGCCATCCTAAGTTCACACTCATCCTCCAAAGAGCAATGCGACATCAGGGGCAAACGGTGGTGGCACGGAGAAGCAAGCAAGTCCTTCGTAGTATCTACTTGAATAGAAGTATTCCTTGCCAATATAATGTCCTCAAATACTTGGACTGAAACAGCACACTCGGGATATTTTTTGGCTAAGTTGGGACCAAATTATCTCTCTCAAAATATCTAGCAGAATCACATTTTCAAGCAGCTCTTTGTGCTCCCCATTCCATTATATTAATGGCTTCTCATTCTGGATAAACTGAACAACAACAACAACAAAATCAGAGTCATACTTTCTGCACTTTTGAGAAAAACCTCCAAAATGATCGTTTTTGGAGTAGAACGGGTATCAAAGAAAAGATAATCAGACTGTAGATCTTCCCAGGATTAAATGAATATGTGCAAGCAGAAGACGACAATAAAGGCATCCAAGATCTGAAAAATCAGGACATTACTTAAGTAGATCCTGGCTGGGTAACTTCAATGTTCATACAAGTCAGTTTTTTCTCAATCGTCATGAAAAACGGCTTACACTCTCGTGTTACAAGTGTGCTTGTATTTTCACCCAACAACACAGGAATATCAAATGCTTCTCCGATACCCACCAGATTCATTCCATGAAACATGAGCTGGTAGATCTAAAAAGTTACATTTTATTATTTGTAACTCTTTAAATGTACCCACAGTGTTACATTGTTAACAGGGATGTAAAAGGCTTTCTTCCTAAAAAGGGAATTGGGGCTTTGTTAAAATGGGGGGAAGCCCCTCTGCGGCCACGAGCGGCTGCCTTCCCACCCTGGGCTGGATCCAGCTGTTCCTTTCAGGGTGGTGCACGCACACACACGCACGCACGCACCCCATCTGAGCTGCAGAGGGCAGCTGGGCAAGGGATCCTCTGCGCAGACACCAGGGGGCAGCAGGAGACCAGCCCAGAGACCGGCGGGTGAGCCAGGAGAGGAGAGGAGCCCGTCTAGCCGTTATCCTGTCTCTCCCCCCCACCCCCACCCCCACGAGCGTAGATGGCAGGATGCGGCACATGAGTCATCCTTAGGAGGAGTGAGACCCACGCATTTCCTCCTCAATTCTTGTCATTTTCATTAAGTGGCCTAATTCAGAGACAAATTATTTTGGAATTCCCTGAGTCATTTTCCTTCCCATATTTTGGCCACAGAGTGGAAAAGACGATAGCTGAAAAGGCTGGCAGGATGAAGGAGCCGGAGAGATTAAGCCTGCCGGGTCTCTGCCATCGTCCCTGACGGTTGTCCTTGGTCCTTCCAGCCTTCCGTGACTCAACAAATTCCTCCCCTCCCCTCCCCTCCCCCCTCCACAGACCCTGCCAAGGACGTTTCACAGCTGGTCCCTGCCTGGCCATGCTGGGCGTGGACCTCCAGCCCACCTGGGTGGCACATGGCTGGGGAGGTGTCCTCCTTTCTGGGAATGCCCTTGGGAGACGGGAGGGAGAGCCCGAGACGGGACAATGGCTTGCCAAGGTGCCTCAGCCCACAGAGCCCCCTAGCTGGCCAGAGGTTTAAAAGAGAGCAAGGGACGGATCTTTTCAGCCTTCCAAGGTTCCGTTAATGCAACCTTACAATAAAAATAGAACTACCGTAGGACTCCTGGCTGTGTTTCTTGTCTGGACTACCTCGCAGGGCTAACAGGGGGGTCTTTCCAAAGTCCTAGAATCCCAGAGATCAATTTAATCTCATCCACTGCCCACTTAGGCTTCTGATCCATCTCCTTTGGGGATGGGGGGGGGTTGTTATCCTTCTCAAATTGTTCCTTAATTTTAGATCCTGAATAAAGGGGGTTATTTACAAAAAAAAAAAAAATGAAGCTAGAGTGACCTTAATTAAAAATGCTCAACCATGTGAGTTGTCCAAAAAAGTGGTGACTTGGCAAAGTTCTCCAGAGGGGAAGGTGACTCTCAACCTAACCCAAAGAAGCAGGACGCCCAGAAGGGGACTCCTGGCCTTGGTTCTTCCCATTAGGCAGTGGAGGCATCCCCACTCCGTCCCTCCCCAAATGCCTGCACATCCTCCCTCCCCAAGGGAGGGTCAGCTGAGACAGCCCCACTGGCCCAAGATCCCCCCAGGAGCCCTGGAGGGGGGCTCTTCCCCCGACCACGCTGGCACTCTGCAGAAACAACCCCCGGCATCACAACGAGATGTGGGAGGCCGTGTCCCCATGGAAAGAGGAAAGGATGATGCGGCTTCTGTGGCGGGAGAACGCAGATAGCAGCAGAAGGGGAGCATTTCGGGGTCTGAAACCAGAAGATGGAGATGGGGGTGCTGCATCACCCCATTTCCCCGTCTCAAGGCCTCCTCGGCTGCCTGGGGACAAGCCACTCTCTGGCCGGCCCTTCCCGAGCTGAGCGGAGGGAGGGGAGCCCAGCTGTTGAGAAACAGCTGCCAGACTCAGGCAACTGCATCCAGGCCATTGGCCACAGCGGGGCCGGCACCGGGTGGGCGGCGGCAGGTGCCGGGAAGGTCGGCCCTTCCGCAGAAAGGGCCCGTGGGGAGAGGATTCTCTCCCTCTGAGCTCAGCCGTTCAGGAGGCCTGGCCTGTTACTCATCCCAGAAGTTGAGTCAGTTTGGCTTTCAGGGCTGGGAAAGGGAAATGCCAGACCAGCCTCCTTCCTGCCCCCATCTCCAGCTCTGAGCCGGCCTCCATGGACGGAGGAATGGCAACATCTGGCCTCGACTCTTTCCCCAGGAGAGGCTCCTTCTGCTTCCACGAAAGCACGAGAGGCGCCGTGTCACCTTTTCCGAAAAATAACACAGCAGTGAGGAGCTCTTCACTCTCTTGCAAAACTAGAAGTTCTCTTCCCTCTCCTTAATCTCAGACGCCGAGTTTTCATAAATGGGACCCTGACCAATTCCAGGAAGGTCCCTCCTCCCTCTGGCTCTGCCCCGATTCCTCCCCATCTTTGCTGCTACAGCAAATTCTCCGGGAGCACAAAACCCCCGGAAAGCCCCCCCCCGGCCTCGTCTCCCACCTTACCTCCTCAGGAGCATTGATGACTCCCGTGTTGTACCCAAACTGGAGGGATCCGATCGCTGCCACAGACACAGCAGCGAGAAGCGACCAGGTTATCTTCTTCTGAAAAGACAGCAGGGTTACAGTTCGCGTTTCCCCCAAAGGCAAACGGCATCGCAGCTCCTCCGTGGGATTCTTAAGAAGGCAAAGCCCATTTGTTCACCATTCATTGGAGGTGGGAGGGGGCTCCGAGCCAGCCGGGACCCCTGGCAACTGCCCGGACAGTCCCTGCACTTTCCTTGGCCAGATCTCAGAGGGTCTGCCTCGCCTGCTTCTTCCTAGGGCTGGGGGGGGGGGCGGCCTGGGGTCGCCCGGCTGGCTTCCTGCCTCAGGCAGGGCTAGAAGTCAGGGCCACTTGGCTCCTGGCCTGAACCCCCCCACCCCATTCAGTGCAGCTTTGGGGCAACAGCTTGTTCTGAGGGTGGCTAAAAGGCTTCAGGCCAGCTTCACTCTCTGCCTCTTGCCAAACATCTACAGATGCCCAAAGCACCAAGGCCCTTTCCCCGGGTTGGACCCCACAACCAAATCCTAAGATAAAACCCCTTATGCCCCCCCCTCGTTATCCTTTCCCCGGCAGATGGGCTCTCTACCCGCCCAAGAGTGCATGTTTCCATAGCAACAAGTAAAATGAAAAGGCAGGTGGGAAATCATTTGGCTGCCACCTCCAGGGGATCAGATTCCTCTCTCCCCCCCCCCCCGGCATCCCTCCCACCTTGCCTGCCTTCTGGTTCCCCTTTGGGCCGGAGGGAGCCAAGCAATGTGGGAGGCCCGGATTTCAGGCTACCAATGAAAAGAAAATCGGGTTCCTGCAATAGGTAGTCGTCACCTTGCACTTCCAAAATTAGGGAGTTCTTTTTGTATGTAATAATGTTATGAACTATTACAATTAAAAATATAAAAATGAATAGAAACTGAAAGAATAAAAATTTTAAAAAGTGCAATAATTAAAAATAAAATAGAATTAGTAAAGATAGATATATATAGATGATAGCTAATGATAGATAAAAATAAATGGTTTCCTTCTTCACCACAAAAAAGTATAAAGAATTTATAAGTAACTTTTCACCTATTAAAATACAACAGACGATGCCTTCTTTCCCTCATATTTTGTTAAGAGTTACCAGAGTTAACAACGTATCTACTTTAACCTTGATCAAATAAACCAACTTTAAATTCCTTCTTTTTAACAATCTTAATCTTTTAATCCCTTCAGATAATGTTCTAGAGCTTGATTTCATTTTTTCTTTGGTCCTTCTCTCAAAAGTCTTCAAAATTTTAACAAGTCTGTTTTGTAAATCCAGACTTGTAAAATAATGATCCTGGTCACTCTTTCAGTTTATATATACCTTTTAATTATTGAGACATCAACTGGTTTCATTTAAATCCCAGTGTAGGATTTTTCCATATCATTCTTATGGCATGTCATTTTAAAGTCCACTTTCAGGTCAGTCTTGTTTGGTAAAACCTGGACCTCTTGCATGACATCTTTTAAAGATAGCCTATAATGGCAGACTCTTTTGAAGTTAGCTTCCAGGTCCACTATTCAAAAGCATCTTTCAGTACGTCCAATGTTAAAGTTTTCTGCTCCATTCTATATTAAGTCAGAGTTAAGTGTTGTTCTCCTTTAATTGTACTCTTTAGTTCTTTCTGGTTCCCTCTAGTGTCCAACCTTCAAAGTCCCATCCTATCTTTTTTTTAAAAAAAAGAATTTATAACAACAGCATTTTTCCACAGAAAATAGTCATATAATTAATTTCAAATTTTAATTTCAAATATATCTGGACTATTAATCAGTTTGCAACTTTCTAAAATCAACATTTTAATGACCCTTTTGCTCTTTATTCCACAAAAATATCCTTAAACTTGTATTTAAAACTTATTTCACTAAAGATTGAAAGAAATTCAACTAGTATTGTAAAAATTTGTTTCTGAACGGCCCTAAAATCTAAAAACAGAAAACAAAAAAACCCAAGCAATTTCCAAAAGTGATTAGAAAAGGAAGTTACAAATCCAGTGTCCTTTTGAAGGCAGCAAATTGAGCAAGTCGCCTCTTTCCTCATCTCCCAGAGTTTCAAATTCACTGCAGATTGCCGTCTCCCCTTTAGGAGCAACTGTCTGGAGCACTTGTGGGTGATCCCAAACCTTCTCCTGGTCCAGAGAGGAATCTTTCCTCCCAGTGAAGTTGTGTTCAGTTTGCTATCTCTTCCCCATTTTTGTTTGCATTTTAACTGTTTTACTGGCCTGGTTTGCTTTTTAATGTTTGTGATGCTAAAAGATATCAGAAAGAGGTAGAGATCCTGTTCTTCCATGGTTGCACAAATAGATTAAAAGGGACGTGTACATTGGGAAGGGATTTAGTGCCCACTTTCACGATTGAGGTTGTGTCTTAAACCTCCAACAAATGTTCTTAGCACCCCTCCCAGCTATCACTCTTAAATACTCTTAAATACAGTGAAAATCACCCAACAGCCCAAGGTAGGTATGTAAGTTACCTAAGACTGATGGTGAAGGGCTAAGGGTGAACCCTAAGCCTAACCCGCCCTGGCTACAGAGCTGCAAACAATGTCACACTTCCTAGGTCTGAAGGACTTAAGGCAACTGCAGTGAGGTGGGACGATGCCATTTGACCAACTCCTGTGCAGGTGCTGAGTGTCAAAGGTGGCTTGGTGACGGTGAAGGGAGCTGGATGGCTTTGTAGACCAGCCTTTCAGCTACCCAGGCTTCCAGCTGTGGCCCCTCTGGGCTTCCAGCTGCAGTTCCTTTCCACAAGCCACAAGTGACTTTCTGTCTCTGAAATCCTGTGACGGTCTGAAGGGCAGGTGCTTGATGCTCCGTCCTTCGCTTCTGGTTTTCGTGCACTGGAAGCCATTGGCTAGCAAAAAAAAACCCTGTTGCAACCGTTCTGCCTGCCACCCCCAGCTGAGAGAGAGAGGCTCCTGTTGCAGGCCAACATCCTTTGCAGCCACAAAAGTACAAATGGCGTGTGTGTGTGTGTGGGGGGGGGGAGGCAGCAAAATGGCAGCAAATCTGCAAGAGAGCCGTTCACATCCTCCTTTCCCCTTCGCAGGTGCTGGCGTTTGCAAGGAGGGGGGTTGGGTGGATCTCTTGCTCCCCCACTTGGCAGGGGGCTTGTTCCCTCCACCTCCAGATGACCTTGACGCCTGCCGGGGGTCTTCGCTAAGACTTCGGATGGGGGGCAGCCCTAGCCGAGCCCGCCTCTGCTCCCGGTGCCCTTCCGGGGCTCCAAACCAGTCGGGCTTCCATCTCCCGCTCCCTCCCTCCCCCCCCTCTCTCACACGCACGCACACGCGTTGCTTCTCCTCCTCCGAACGGAGCCCTGCAAAGGCGGCGGCCGAGGTAGCCGGAGGCAGCCCGGGCAGAGTCCTCGCTGCGGCGGCCGTGGCGACTTTACACCCAAGGCATCTGGAGAAGCGACGCCCCGTCCCTCCGGCCGGCTTCCCCCGCGGGATTTCCAAGCCCCCCCCACCGCCCTGCCCGGGGCAGAGGCCGAGCCTCCCGTCCAGCGAACGGCCCCCTTCCCTGCCGGCGCCCGCCAAGCCAGCCGGCCCAAAGCCCGCGGCTCTTTT
>QLTV01002091.1:38398-49525 GCA_003457575.1 Thermophis baileyi
CGCTCGGCCGGGGGCAGCCCGGAGGAGGGAGCAGAGCGGGGCCGAGGCTTCCCCGCTTTGCTTTGGTCTCTGCCCGTTTCTGCTTGGGGGACTGGCGGGGCTCCTTCCTCCCAGGAAGCAAAGCCACCGGGCGGCGGCGGCGGCGGCCGAGAAAAGGCCCGGCGCTTGTGGGCTTCCGGGCCGGCCGCTCACGAGGGCGACGTGCCGCCTTGCGAGGTGGCCCCCCTCCCCTCCCCCTCCCCTCCCGGCCTCCGAGTGGAGAGATTCGGTGCAGCATCACCACCGCCGCCGCCCGCGCGCGGCCTTGCTCAGTTGCCATGGCAACCAGCCCGGCATCCAAAGCAAGCAGCCCTGACAGCAGCGGCTCCTTGTCCCTGGGCCTGACGGGCTCCGACCTTTGCTGGGAGGAGGTGCCCGGCGTTAGGCTGGCACCTCTCTGGGTAACTGCACCCAAAGGCGATGAGGGTCTTGGTGGGACATTCAAAGAGAGCCAAACTCTCTGGGCTGGAGCTTGCCCAGAAGAGCCTTCCCGGTGGGCTATACAGAATTTTACAGAAATATCTGAGGAATGTCCAAGGGATGGGAGGAAAGCAATTTGTCTGTAGGAGGGATGACCAACCGTCCCAGATGTTCTTCCACCAGGGTTTTATTCCAGGCCTAAAGCAAGCCGGGCTGGCGTTGCCAGTTGCCAGTCTCCGATCCTGTTTGGCTACTTTTTGTAGAATAGATTGGTGTATGTGCTATAGAATGAGATGCTCCAACGAGGTGTTTTGCCCAGAATCTCAGACAACCTCCTCTTGCCCTGACCTCTCATTGGTGAAGATTCAGCACCGGAGTTCAATGGCCCTTCTTGAAGAAAATGGCCATCTCCTCCCTCTATTAAAACAAGGTTTTATTGTACTGATAATTCACAAGATTTTGATGTTGCAAAGGCCTCAGGACCAAATTGCAAATTCAACTGGTGTCCAATTGAATATGCTGCCTTTTTTCAATTTTGGGCAATCTAAATTCTTCTTGCAACAACTCACTTAAAATGATTAATGTTAAGCTGAATCGTCATTGGGGGAAGCATACAATTTTAAACTGGGATTGTCTGGAATGTAGCTTATTATGCGAGGGTCAAAAGTATACTAGACATCCTCTGGACATACGTTGCAGATTTTAAATGCAGGAAATGCAATGGAACTACTGCTAAAATTGCGTCTCAATTGTTTCTGTAATATCAGACAGGTCATTTAATTACCTCTGAACTGTTGCACTCCATTAAAAATTGGAAGTGACAGTGAACGGCCAAGGATAAAATTGAAGGTTAAAAGGCTCATCATTATATGAAAATAATAATTTAAAAAATATAGATGGTTTTCCTTTTCTGAAAATATGGTTAATAAATATTAATATATATTTGTAAAAGTGTTTGCCCTCTGATGCTTTCTAAGGAAAAAGAGGCTGTTCTCGCGAGTCTGACATTCAGGATGAATCAGCCACCGTGGACGTATTGTGAAAAAAACGAATGGATATCCAGAGTCCGGTCAAGGAGACCGATGGAGACACAGCTATTATTTCCCCCAACATCTGGCAAATGCAGGTGATATTTGGACACACCTGGCACAAATGGCACTCCAGTTTGGAAGCGAGTGCCCTGGAAAAGACGGTGTTTGGCTTCACTTGCTGTTATTTCACTGTACAGGATGCAAGTTGTGATGAACAAGGTCCACTTACAAGTTTTGGAGCAGCAGAACAAGACAGTGCCAAATGCTTCGGGTCTGAGGCTGCATAATAGAAATGGGAGAATTAAAAACAGGAAAGGTAAAGGAGGCTCCATTTTTGAAGTAACGTTCAAAAAGAAAAAATATAGACATGACATGGCTACTTGGGCAGAATTTTTTTTTTTTTTTTTTTTTCTTTTTTCTTATATTGTATTTTTTTAACTAAAATTTTTTTTTAATATATTTGGGGGAATATTTTTTTTTTTTTTTTTTTGCCTATGCACAGAAATTGTACTTATTCAACTAAAATCATTCTATAATTAGTTTCCCAAGAAGTCAGAGAAGCTGTTGGTTATTAATTGGTGATGAAACCAAAGTGCATATGTAAACAGGAACAAACCTCTGAGGTCCTTTATTATTGCTAAAGAGGCACTAGATCTGAGCAATGTGTTGGCTTCCACCTGTGTTTCTCTCCGTGAATGTTACCGCCTGTGGTGGGGTGGCTGGAGTGGCTGGAGAAATGGGCCCAGCATTGTGTGGATGAATGGGGCACTGGGTGGTATCCAAGCAGAGCTTCTGAAAGAGAGACCGCAGGCCATCTAGGTTTATTGCTACTATCACAGTTGGATTTGGCAGTTATTTCTACCTGTGGAAACACAGATCGATTCTTTTGGCCGTTCACATTTCACTGAGTTGCCAAATGAAACTGGGAGCAAAAACAATGAACAGAAGAAATTGTCGAGATGCTTGCTAGGAATGGCGAATTGCATCACGCTTAACACTTTCAGTAATTTTATTGCCTTTAAAGCAATGTACTGAATTACATCCAGATAAAAAGACTGTGTCATTCTACACCAGACACTTTTGGGCAGTTGTGATTTGTGTGAAGCATTTTAGAACTTCAGACAAATTGTGGTATCGGATTTCTTAAAGAAACCACACTGTGAGCTGGCCTTATTTCCATATTAATTCTTTGAATGATGACCTGCAAGATGCTCGTGTATTCTTCGTACAACCCGTGGGGCTGAAAGGGGCATGAGAAGCCTTTTCATCAAAATCCCGTAGGAACCTTCAGACCACCCCAGACAAATGGCTGCCGTCTTTCCTTGAAAGCCTCACAATCAAGGAGACACCTCTTTAATTTCAGATTAAGATCTCCGCCTCTGTGAAGCTTCCAACTCTTGGTTCTTGCCCTACCTGCGGCCATCAGAGAGAAGAAATCCACAGGCCCTCTTTCCTGGGTCAGCTCTTTAAATATTGGAAGACTGCTTTCCTGACTCTTTCCCTTTAGGCCCAACAGAACCGGCTCCTTTTTACCATTCTTCAAATTAGCCTCCAAACCCTTTACCTTCTTTCTCGCTGTTCTCAGGATTTGCTCCAGTTCCTTAGCATCCCTTTTCTACTGTAGCAACTAAAGCTGGATACAGGATACTGGATACTCCTTTCTGAAAGGTGTAATGCGCTAGGAGGCCGAGGAAGAATAGGTGTGTCAGGTGAGGCAGAGGAAACAGGTAACCTAAAGGACCTGGCAAGAGGCCAGAGAGATGTCAGGAAGCCACCGGAGGAAGTGGGGGAGATCGTGAGAAGCCCACAGGAAGCCAGAGATGGGCCTCCAGGAAAGGGTGGGGTCACACGAAGTTCTTAACCTGGTTTTTCGAAGTTCCCATTTGAATGAGCACATTCAAAGGTTCAGTCAAGGGTTCGTCTTCCTTGGGGGAAGTCTAGAAATGGACCCTACTTGACAAACTTTTCAGTAACCAAGAACATTCTAAGGTCATTCTGATTTTAGACGGTCAACAGATGAAGCAGCACCTCTTAAGGTACGCTTCACGGGGGGGGGGGAATGGTCCAAAAAGTTAGGATGGTTGGAATGATGGGATGGACACCTCCCCTCCTTAAATGTGTTGCACATCAAGAGCGTTGGTGATCATGGCCAATGGCTTGATGCTTTGAACCACGCTTTGTGGACCTTCCAGTCTACACTGCTTGCCTCCAGAAGGGCTGCCACTCAAAGGCTTCCAGTTCAGCAGGGTGCAAAGAGAGTTCAAGCACAACTTTCTCCCTCACAGACCTTTCCCACATCAACTGGGAGAAGGAAGGAAGGAATCTTTTCTTTGGAGTCTTTCTCCACCATCCCCCCCTTTAGTTGTGGGGTTGTGTTTTGAGTGAGCACCAATGTCTGGGCTCCCAACCCCCCCCCCCAGTATGAGTGCCAAACAGGGCCATTCTCATGAGCCCCCCAGGAAGCAAAGCCCTGAAGGGCATTTGAGTGAACCCCAGCACAGCAGGAAACCTGCAAATCTCCTCAGAAAAGAGATGCAAAATTGGGGGGGGGGGTGTTTCACAGATCTGTACTTGATGGACCCTGGTTATCCCCCCACCCAAAGTGAGGACTTCCTGCCTTCAGTTCTATTGTCCTCAGAAGGACCCATAAGCTGAGCTGGCCCCACCTCTTTGCTCCTCCCCCCCAGAAGCAGCACCAGGTGCTTCCTCCAGACATTAAAAGTTATGGGGGGGGGAGAATGTAGGGTTTGGGCACAGCAGTTACAACCCCTCCCAACAGGTAAGCTTGGACCTGCAAAGGCGGCTGAGGCCGGGACGAAACCCCAGTCGCCTCCTAAAACCCTCACCCTAATGCCGCCATCCTCAGCCCGGGACGAAACCCCAGTCGCCTCCTAAAACCCTCACCCTAATGCTGCCATCCTCAGCCCTTCGGGTTGCTACCCACACAGGACTGGCCGAGCTGCAGCAGCTGGAGTGCCACGGGATGGATGCGTAGGGCCGAACCGTTCCTGGCTTGTTTTGTGCAGTGAACACAAGCAAGACTAAAAAAAACCCCAACCCTCCCACATGTGAGGTGGGTGTTTTCTTCTTCCCACCTGTTTTCTTCCCTCCTCCAGCTGTTGCCAGGCCTTCCAAGGCTTTTGTGCCTGCTCACCTGAGTTCTCCTGGCCACAGGGTGGGGTGGGGCCGGGGGCAGTCCCGGCTTCCTTCCTGGCGCCTTGGCTGGTTGCTCTTCGCAGCTCCTCTCCCCGCTGGCTGCTCGTTATGGGAAGAGTGGGAAGGAGAGGAGGGCTCACACCTCCGAAAAGCAAGGCACACATCTGAGCAGGGAATAGTATGGCTGGGTGTGAACCAGCCGTTTCTGTATTGCACCGACAGGTATTTTTAAAGTACCTTTTACTGTTAAAGGAGGACCAGAAAGGTAAATCCTACGAACGTTTGTTGGGAAGCGGCCTAATAGAGCTGCTGCTGCTGCTGCTGCTTTCCTTCATTTCCCTAAATAGCCAGGACTTCTGCACAGGAGCTCTCCGGGTTGAAGCAAAGGGGGGGGGGCTGCCCTTCCAGCGGCTCCCCCCCCTCCTCCTGCAGGGCCCGGGAACTCTTTGGTTTTAGCCTCTGCAGAAGGACGGGGCTCCCTATGGAAGGCGTCCTTAAGCATCAACTGACTGGCCCCGCTTCATACCCTCAAGTCCAAGGGCCAGAGAGGGTCGTCCAGCCCACCAGCTCCCAGGGCTCAAAGAAGTGGGAGAGGAGCCGGGGTGCTCGGCCTGTTCCTCCTGCTTGGGGCTCCAGAGGCCCCCCTGAAAGGCTGCTGTTTGCAGTGGAAAACCGGGCCGCCCTGGGCATTCACGGCCGCAGGGATAGGAGGAGGAGGAGCGAGTGGTCTGAAAACAACAAAACCAAACACCTGAACCGGCAAATCCTGCAGGCGGGCGGGAAGAGAAAGCCTGCCCCCCTCCCGCTCCCCGGCTTGCAGCAACAGCCTCCCCCAGGCGAAGGGCTGGAGCCAAGGAAGGTGCTCCGCTTCCTGCCTCCCCTCCCCTCGCCAGGGCCAGGCACGAGGGACTCGGCTGTCCAGACCCCCTCCGTTCTGGTGGGACCCCGAGTGGCTGCAGCTGCCTCCCCGCCGGCTTTCTTCGCTGGTGCTTTGCGCTTAAGGGATGCTGGCTGGGGAATTCTGGGAGTTGAAGTCCACCCATCTTAAAAGGGGGGGGGCGGAGGTTGAGAAATGTCTCAGTAGGAATGGGGGGTGGGTGGAGGGGGTTTCCAGTCCAGGCGGTGAGAAAAATGTACACAAAGATGTGTGTGTGAGTGATAATGATGGAATTATCAAGTTCCCAAAACAGCAAAGCAAAACAATTCAGCCTCTGCCACAAAGTATCAAGGCTTGTATTAGACAAGGAAGCAGATTCTTAAGTCAACCACAAAGGAAACGTTTCATTTTTGAGAAAGAGAGCAGAAACTTGGAGTAATTTGCAACCTGGAAGCTAAATGTTACAAATTGCTAGCAAATGGTTGAGAAAACATTTAAGCCACAGCAGAGCTGCATTTTCAAAATCTTTTATTGCAACAGCTCATTGCAAATCCAGCATGACCTCAGCATGACAAAAAAAAAAAAAAGGGAACTGGAAGGTGACAGAGAGGAATAAGTGTCTTTGGCCGAATAACAATCTGGGAGGGGAGATCCAATTTAGGAAGAGGAGGTGGCAGCAGGAGGCTGAGGGAGCTGCTAGCAGGGGAAGGGGCAACCCCCACCCCTCCCGGTGCGAGATGACAGGACGACATTAGCAAGGGCTGGCTAATGTCAGCTGCTGCAGAAATGGCGGGGGGGGGGGCAGCCCGGACAGAGCCAGAGAGCCGAAGGGCCATTTCGGAAGCCACTCAGCTTTGCCATCATGCTGAGCATAAAAACATGTGAGGAGGGGAATGATCATGTTAATTCTTGTGAAAACGGAAGGAAAATGTGTGGTGACACAGTCGGGGTGGAGGGGAAGTGGGGGGATTTTCTGCAGGGGATGAGTCAGAATTTGGCTACTCCCAGTGCTGCTTTCGTGCAGAAATCTCGTGGCCCCAAAGCACAGAGTTTTCTCCTCCTCCTCCTCCTCCTCCTCCCTCAACCTCCAGACTGTCCCACCCTGATTGATGTTCTTGGACCAGGGAGATGAACATCTGGTGTTCTTCAGTCTTTCCGTGTTGGTGGTCGAATGCCAGCCGTCGCATCCTCCTGGAGCATCTCTCTCCACTGGATGTGGGGCATGGATAGGGCAGTAGAGAGAAGTGGATTCAGAAAAATGCTGCTGAGGCCTTTTCCATCCTTGTGGACGAGAGAATGACCAGCTTGGCTAGTGCAGGGCTGGGCAAATATCCAGCCAGATGGAGCAACTGGGCAACAGACCCTTCCTTCAGGTGGCCCATCCCGCTGGGCTCAGCTGCACTCTGACCGAGCCCAAAGCCCAGAAGGCCCACTTGTCCTGAAAGGAGGATGGGTGGATCTGACCCACCATGGCCCCTGAAGCAGCCGGAGAGCCCACCCCACAAAACCATGGGTCCCGCCAGAAGCTGCATGGGATGGGGTGGCCCCTTCTGGGGCCAAGGTGTTCCAGGGGCTGATGCTAGAAAGCGGTGTTTTCTCTGGCTGCTTAATAGCAATAGCACTTAGACTTATATGCCGCTTTACGGTGCTTTACAGCCCTCTCTAAGCGGTTCACAGAGTCAGCCTCTTGCCCCCAACAATCTGGGTCCTCATTTTACCCACCTCGGAAGGATGGAAGGCTGAGTCAACCTTGAGCCGGTGAGAGTTGAACGGCCGAACTGCAGCTAGCAGTCAGCTGAAGTAGCCTGCAGTGCTGCACTCTAACCACTGCGCCACCTGGGGGGCTCTTGGGAAGCAGCAGGCCTTCCACGGAGGTCCCAGCCCAGGAGCTTGTAGAGTAGCAGAGATCACCTGGGTAGGATCGGGGCAGGAAGCCTGCCTGGGGCGTGGGGCAAAGGTCAGAGGACCCAGAGGCTGGGAGAGGCCGAAGTCAGGAAAAACTGGATGAAAAGGGCCTGGGGGAGAGCCGCTTCTCTCCAATTAGCATGCAAAGACTGTGCCCCTTCCCCACACTCGGGGCCCCTACCTGCAGGAGCCCTGGGGAAGAGCCTCTCCTGGGTGGAGAGCCATCTCCATTCCTTCCCTAGGCTGGACCCTGCCTGAGGGGAAGGTGTGATGCCCAGTCCAGTTTGAAGTTGATCATTGTGATCCCTTGGAGGAGTTTGGAGGTAACCTCTGTCCCACTTCCCTGGAAAATGTTTTTATCCAGGACCTGCCAGCATGTAAGGGAGGCACCGGGAAGAGACTCAAGCCAGGTGGCCTTGGGTTGCCCACTTTGGGAACGGAACGAGACAACTCGCCGCAGGACAATTCAACAAATACAAAAGTGAAATTAATTTCAATGGAACCGTGGCCAATAATAAAGTCAATCTACAAATACAAGAGCTACTATTTCAAAGAAAACATGGTCACCAATAACAAAGGTGATTCAATGAAATGATTAATACAGGGTTGAATTGTGGGAACATGGATTTGACTTCACTTACTGTATAAATTGTTTAAATTGTTTGCAGTCAGCTACAACTCAAAGGGGACTGACTTTTATCAGTTTGTTTATGAACCTTTACATTTAGAAATTGTCCAGCTAAGCAAGCGTAGATGATGTAAACTCTACAGCACTCAAGAGCCTGATCTGGATCCCAAAGATCTCTCCCTGTTAAGGAACATGTGAGCAACTGGCATTTGGGTTTGTTAAGAAAAGTGGATTTTAAAAAAAAACATTTCTACAGCATCATCAGAGAGAGGGGGAGGGGGGAGGGAGGCGGGGGGGGGAAATAAAAAAGTAGATGACCTTTTGGGGGAAACAGGTGGTGTACCCATTTACTGTGGAAGTAGAGAAGTGTGCTTGAGTAAACCAGATGATTCCTCGGTGGGTCTTAGTATGCCCCCATTCCGAATTGCACCAGGGATCTCCTGGCTGGGTCCAAGCTGCCTTCATGGCACGGCCACCTTTGCTGGCGTCTCACGCAGCGACGTGGTCCTCAGCTGAACTGGGGCCTGCCCGGCACACCTCAGACTCAGGACTATGCCAGTCACCAACATTGGGGCCTGCCAGGCACTCACCCAGACTCAGGACTATGCCAGGCAGCAAATGGGGGCTGCTTCCTAGTTTCTTTTTCTAAAAGTTTGGTTTTTTTAGTTCAGTATTTTTTCTGAATTTTGATGTCTTGATCCAGAAACATTCCTGAGGATCTGCACTGAAACTGCTGCCAGGAACTGCAGCCCCGATTTCTGTTTGGTCCCCAAGCCTTATTGGCAGAGGCCAGATACTTCGGCTGCTCAGGCGGCTTTCTGGCCGTTCATTGCTGCTGTTTGCTTAAACAAAACTGACCCTGAACACGCTAACAAGTCCAGCGGGAAACACTGATTTTTCTTTTTAAACATCATCCATTTTGACAGCCAGTTTTTTTGACGAAAAACAGAGATTATTTGGACCTCCCATCTCTGCCAATAAGTTCCTCTTTTCTATTTATTTACACAGAATGTATTGATATTCAGAATTAATATTTGCAGTTTCTTTGTTTCCTGAAATATTTTTCCAGCAAAGGGAGTCTTTTCTACAACAAGGGCCAGTCCTCCCCAAGGACTAGTAACTTAGCCCCATCCACATGCAGTCGGGACTCAAAGTGCTGGGTGAGAAGATGTAAACACGGGAACATGTTTAGTTTGCCTTCTTAATCCACCTATTTAGCATTGGTGGGAAAACGATGCTTTCCTCACATCCGGCATCCGGCAGGATTTGACGGAACCTCTTCCAGAAGGGCAGCCACGAAACGGCGGTGGGAACGTGGATGGAGGCCAGGGCTCTCCCTGAAAGGATCCCTCCAACGAGAGTGTGCAAACATGCTGTGTTTGCTTCCTTATTACTCCACCCCTAAAGGTTTTGTGGTGCTGTTTAAGAAAACAAAGACCTCGCTGAAGGTCAGTGGAAGCCCTCTCCTTGTGGAAGGGCAGTGGTCAGCAGGAGCTCTGCTCTTCCAGGGAGGGGCACTGCAATTCCAGCCCTCCCGGGCCCCGGGTCCTCCTCTTCTTCCCTCTGAGCATGGTGGGGGTCGTGCACAAGCCCCTATTGTCCACAGTGTCTTCACCACAATTGTGTAGGCTTCCCTTCCCTTTCAAGTTTTTTTATCCATGATTAAAGGGGGGGGGGAAGGTGTTCTGCCAAAAGGTTTATTTAATTAATTCATTGGTCGACCCTATCAAACAAGTCTCAGTACCCGACACAGAAAAATGTAATCTAAAAGATGCCCAGTGCTAAAAAAGCAAAAACACAACAGCCCCGCAATAATAGCAGGAAACTAGGGTACAAAGTCCCCCCCCCCACAGCTGACTCTTCCAGACCAAAGGCTGAGCTGACCGTAGGCGGACCTCCACGGGAGGCTGGTGGCGGTGCGGGAGAAAAGCCCTCCCCCCCCAGGTCTCCCAGTCCTGCCGGCTGTGGAAGGTGGGACGGGTTACTCTGGGGCTCTTTTCCACCGCGGCTTTTTATCAAAACGGCCTCAAAGTCAAAGATAAGCCTTGGAAAGAGGCAAACACGGAGGGAAAGGAAGGCGGGCCGGTTTTAAACCAACCCGGATGGGGCCGACTCCCGAACCCGGGAGCAGGAGACCCGCAGGCGCACCGCCCAGCCGAAGGAGGGAGCCCGGGCAGGCCGGAGAAAGCCCATCGCCCCCTTCCGGGCCCGGCATCCGAAGGGGCAGCCACTGGCCCCAGCGAGCAGCGCCAGCCTCCCCCTCCGCCCCTGGCACCCACCTGCCCCGCTGGGAGAGAGGCCGCTGCTCCCTGCCTTGCCCGCCCGGGGGGGGGAGGGGGGGCCCCGGCCAAGTCGCCCCCAGGTCTCTCCGCCGGCTCTTAGGGCTCAGGTTCCGGCCGGCCGAAGCGCAAGAGGCGACTCGGTCTGGAGCCCGTGCAGGGCTTTGCGGGTGCAGGGGGGCGCAGGGGTGTCATTTGGAAGTGGGAGAGCTGCGTTTTCAGCCAAGGGTCGCCAGGGCGGCTGAAGCCGGTGCTTCTCTCTACATTGCTAACTTTAAAAGCCGCTACAAAAATCTATGCCACCAAATAAAGACTGAATGCACCAATTATCACATTAATCAAGAAGAAAACCTTCTACGCACGAAATCCACCCGCGCCTTCTATAACTTTGTAAACAACCAACTCAAAGACTCGAGATCCATCCCACCCCTTAAAGGATCTAATGGTAAAGACTATAATGATGAAACCATTAAAGCAAACCTCTTTAACACATTCTTCGGCTCAGTCTTTGTAAACAGCAATGGCTCATGCCCAATATTTCCTAGTCGTACCACAAATAATTACAATGATCTAAGACACATCGATTTTACAGAAGATAACGTGGAAAAGGCATTACGCAACCTAAAACCATCTCTATCTATTGGACCTGATGGACTATGTGCATATTTCTTAAAAAAGCTTTCCACAGCCTTAGCTGAACCTCTTAGCATAATCTTCGATAAATCTTTCAGGACTAGCTACTTCCCCAACTTATGGTCACTAGCCACGGTCATCCCTCTCTTCAAAAGGGGA
>QLTV01002103.1:29204-31704 GCA_003457575.1 Thermophis baileyi
TGTTTGGGATCCACCCACCGCAGACTTCCAGCTTCCAAACCATCTCTAAGGGCTGCAGAGCTCCAGAGTTAAGTTGCTCTTTCAGGTTTCCCAAAAAACATCCCAGCATCTGGGACAAAAAAAGGGCCCCTGGGTGGAACTGGCCCGATTCCAGCACGCTGGACAATGAAAGGACCCAGGGTCCAAACCCAGAGGCTGGGGAGGGCTCCCCTAATTGTCAACCCCTTTCCCCACCGCCCCAGCCTCCTCCTCCTCCTCCGTCCGTCCGTCCGTCTGTCCGTCCATCGCCTGGGGCAGAGGGAAGTCCTCAAGTCCGCTTAGCATGCAGCATTTCAATCAGCAAGTTGTTGCAGGGTACCTCCCCGCCCAGGTGTTTATGGTACAGGTACTCTTCGGCCTGCATGCTGAGGGCCCGGATGTCCGCCAGCTGGAACAGCAGGTGCCGGAATTTGTCCATGGCGTGGGGATAATGGCAGATGGTGTATTCCATCAGGGCCGTGTTGGCTTTTTCCTGAGCTTCTTTGACCGCGCTGGAATTCTCCACGTACTTCACATCTGCAGCCAAAAGGAGAAAACGGGCAAGGGGGGGGGTGTCAGTCCAGTCTTTCCCCCCCCCTCCCTCCCCAGCCAGGAGTTTGGCAAGTTTGCAAACTGCTAAGTTTGCAGACGGAATCATCGTCAGTCACTAACTTAACAACGGCTGCGATTCGCTTAATGCAGCTGCGGCAATCACGGCCGTAGAGCGAAACTCACTTGGCACCTGCACAAGTAGGCCTTGCACAGCAGCTCGTTCAGTGACCGCTCCGACTTACAACGGCGCTGAAAAAAAAGGTGACCGAAAGGTCACACTTTCAAGACCGCTGCAGAATCCCTGGAGTCACATGCAGACGTTGGCGACTGACTCGTATTTACGACGGTCGCGGGATTCCCCCTTTTGCGACCTCCTGACAAGCAAAGTCAGGACGAGGAAGCCAGATTCACTTAACAACCGGGTTATTATTAACTGATCAACTGCAGCGATTCACTTAACGGCGGTGGCAAGAAAGGTCGTAAAATGAGGCAAAACGCACCTAACCAATGTCTCCAAATGCTTAACAACGTTGGCTTTAAAAAAAAAAAAAAAGATTGACCTTCTTTAGATACAAGCCGGGCGGTCTGAGATGCTGCAGTCGGGGGGGGGGGGTTGGGGGGTTGGACTGGATGACCTCTAAGGTCCCCCCCAGCTCTGATTTCATCAACCCAGCAGGGAAAATGTCACAGCAGGTAAACAAGGCACCTTCCCTCGCTGTCTGGATTGTCCTCGCCTCCCTGCCAGACGAGGCACCAGATTGCCTTCGCCTCCAAACCCCGGGGGGGGGGGGGAAGAGATTGTCCTTAATCTGCTCGGCCTCCATAAAGCCGGCAGGCAGCTCAGCCGGCATAGAAACCGTGATCCCTGCTGCCTGGCACAGACGGGGCCATCGTGGGTATATTGTGGGCAACAGGGCTTTACGGAGAGCAGAGGTTACGTTGCAGAAAAGCCAGTAAAGTAGCTGGCAGGTGTGCGAGCCACCTGATAAAACCAGCTGGTTTGGTTCCCATCGCTATTAGACATATGTCTTGGTCGGTCATTGTCGGAAACATCCTATTGCACAATTTCGGGCATTTCATAGAATGAGCATCAAATAGATGCTTCTAGATAAAATTAATTTAAACTTTTGGGGGGGGGGGTTGGTCTGGCTCTGCCGACTTTCCCAGGCACCTGTTTGAGATGACCCAAATTTAGCAACAGTAATTAATACTACATTTTGATTGGATCACCATTTCTCTCTTCAAGATGAATAGAATAACAGTGTTGGAAGGGACCTTGGAGGTCTTCTAGTCCAACCCCCTGCTTAGGCAGGAAACCTTATACCATTTCAGACAAATGGTTATCCAATCTCTTCTTAAAAACTTCCAGTGTTGGAGCATTCACAACTTCTGGAGGCAAGTTGTTCCATTGATTAATTGTTCTAACTGTCAGGAAATTTCTCCTTAATTCTAGGTTGCTTCTCTCCTTGATTATTTTCCACCCATTGCTTCTTGTCCTGCCCTCAGGTGCTTTGGAGAATAGCTTGACTCCCTCTTCTTTGGGGCAGCCCCTGAGATACTGGAACACTGCTATCATGTCACACCTAATTCTTCTATTCTTTAGACTAGCCAAACCCAAATCCTGCAGCCGTTCTTTATATGTTTTAGCTTCCAGTCCCCTAATCATCTTTGTTGCTCTTCTCTGCACTCTTTCTAGAGTCTCAACATCGGGGCGACCATTGCGTGGACTTCAACTCCCAGAATTCCCCAGCCTGCCATAGAATTCTGGGAGTAGGGAAATGCTTGGACTGGGGAATTCTGGGAATTGAAGTCCACGCATCTTGAAGTATCCGAAGTTGAGAAACGCTTAGATTATGTGCAGTCATGTTGGTATGAACTCTGAGCCCTTGAAAAGGATGGAGAATTATTGCAATCTTGATGGGGGTCCTTA
>QLTV01002103.1:34204-40966 GCA_003457575.1 Thermophis baileyi
AAGGAGAAAAAAAGAGAGAGAGAGAGAGAGAGAGAAAGGGAGAAATCTATTTACGACTCGAAATGGCAGGCCTCTTGTGCATATGTGTGCAGGGAGGCGCACGGATTGTGCCACGGGGAAGGGAGGGTGGATATGTGGAAAATTCTCTAGCAGAGCACAATTACAGCCGGGGCCGCATAATAGGGGAGGTGGCTGGGTGCAGCGTAGCCTCAAGGAAAGCGAAAGGCCAGGACAGGCCCTGCCCGCTAAGACTCGAATACAGGACCGAGGCGGGTAGGTAGGCACGGGTAACCGTCGGTCTCCAGCTGTAGAACGAAGTCATTTTAACGCAATGCGGAGGAGGGGGGGAAATGGCAGTTCTCCGGGGTGTTGAGACTCTAGAAAGAGTGCAGAGAAGAGCAACCAGGATGATTAGGGGACTGGAGACTGAAACATACGATGAACGGTTGCAGGAACTGGGCCTGGCTAGTCTAGTGAAGAGAAGGACCAGGGGAGACATGAGAGCAGTCTTCCAATACTTGAGGGGCTGCCACAGAGAGGAGGGGTCAAGCTATTTTCCAAAGCACCTGAAAGCCAGACAAGGAATAATGGATGGAAACTGATCAAGGAGAGATTCAACCTGGAAATAAGGAGGAATTTTCTGACGGGGAGAGCAATCAACCCATGGAACAGAAGTTGCCTTCGGAAGTTGTGGGAGCTTCGTCACTGGAGGCTTTCAAGAAGAGACTAGACTGCCATCTGTCAGAAATGGTGTAGGGTCTCCTGCTTGGGATGGGGGTTAGACTAGATGACCTACAAGGTCCCTTCCAACTCTGTTAATTTGATGCTTTGTTGGAGAACGGAAGGATGTTAAAATGGGCTTCGGGCTGGATCAGGTCAAGAGGTTGGTGGCACTTACGGACCAGCTGGACACGTTCACAACATCTAGGAGATGTTCATGTCAACACAACATCTACAAGAGGTGGCTGTTGAGCGTCCCTCACCATCGGAGGTCTGCTGGCTAGGATTCTGGTGGTGGCCTTCCATAAGTCACCTTCAGAAGTTGAGATGTTGCTGGGCCATCCCTTCACAAATGGGTTCTAGGCTGACAGACCCCCACCTCAGTGGGTGACACGTCCACCCAGCCAGGCAGGGAAGGAAATGAAACAAGCCAACCAGAGTTTGCTGAGCAAGCCATCGCAGGTTATGAAGCTTGGTTACACAACGGAGTAAAAAGGAGAGACAGGTAAGCCTAGACCTGGCCTCAGGGATCTTTTCCTTCATCCACCAAGAAATACCTGACGTTCCAGGTATGCCCGCTTCCTGTCCAGAGAAGAACATTTGGAGCAGAAATAATGCAGGTGGAACGAAGTCTACGAACGGAGTGAAATTTGATTTTGGCATCAGAGAAGTTTGACAGCTCTTCCCCAAAAAAATATATCTAGGAAGAGTCCGGTCTCCTGTTATTAGAGCGACAGATATTTTGGCCAAGTGAGGGAGATGGGCACATCAAGAGCAGCTGGACTGAAATCTTGGGCAGGGGGCTTTTTCATCCAGATAGCAATAGCACTTATATACCGCTTCACAGTGCTTCACAGCCCTCTCTAAGCAGTTTACAGAGTCAGCCTCTTGCCCTCAACAATCCGGGTCCTCATTTGACCCACCTCGGAAGGATGGAAGGCTGAGTCAACCTTGAGCCGGTCAGAATCGAACTGCTGGCAGTGGGCAGAATTAGCCTGCAACACTGCATTCTAACCACTGCACCACCACAGCTGATAGATAGATAGATAGAGAGAGAGAGAGAGAGAGACAGACAGACAGCAAGACAGACAGACAGACATAGCACTTAGACTTATATACCGCTTCACAGGGCTTTCACAGCCCTCTCTAAGCAGTTTCCAGAGTCAGCCTCTTGCCCCCAACAATCCGGGTCCTCATTTGACCCACCTCGGAAGGATGGAAGGCTGAGTCAACCTGGAGCCTGGTGAGATTCGAACTGCCAAATTGCAGGCAGCCGGCAGTCAGCAGAAGGAGCCTGCAGTACCGCACTCTAACCACTGCGCCACCGTGGCTCGTGTCAGCCCATGGACAGTTGTGGGACAGGACTTTAGGGATCTTGCTCCCCCACAGTTCCATAACCATGGTTCCTGAACCTCTGTTCTGCAAAGGTTTTTCGATTGGACTTCGCCGTTCCCATCGTGGGCTCCCCGGCCTGCCCTCCCCTCTGTCCCCTCCCCTTCCTTCCCCTCGCCCGACTTGCCACTTACCGAGGCTAAAGAGAATCAGGAATTTCAAGCAGACGAATTCTTGCCGATCTATTTGAAGGGAGTGCAGGTTCAGCACCAGCTCCTGAGCCCTCAGCACCAAATTGTTCAGGATAGATCCCGCCTGGGTGGCGATGGCCGACATGTCCACCTAGAAGGAGGGGAGAAGGGGAGAGAAAGGACGTCAATGCCGTGTCTTCTCCTCTGGTTCCCCCACTCCAGAATGAAAGGGTGCAGAGCCTTTACAAGGACGGCTCCAGGTCTGTTTGGGCTGGAAACTGCTGGACCCCCCTCAATCCGTCTGAGATCAGAACACACCTGGCCACCCTACCTGGCGATGCAGTGGGGTCTGTTCTCAAGCAAAATCAGGCAGGATTGGGGCTTCACCGTTTAACGAGGATTAAATGCATTAAGATGGGGGTTATTCTGGCTGGCTGCCCCCAGAGAACAAAGCGTAAAATGAGCTTGGCAGGGCTTCTCCACCCATCCCCGAGCCTCGGTTTCCCCCGTTCGTACCTCCTGGCCTGTCACCAACACCAAGCTGTGTTCTTTCCCGTACTGGACTTGGCGAAAAATGTGGTCGAACACCAGCAGCTCGCTCCAGCAGTTCTGCAGCAACTTCATCTGATCTCCAACCTAGGAGGAAAAACGGAAATTGACTGTAGCCCAGAGGTGTCAAATTGGATTTCATTGAGGGCCGCATCAGGGTTGTGGTTGACCTCAGGGGGTCGGGATGGGCGTGGCCAGCTCGACGGCACTCGTGTCGGGGGCGCCTATGGCGGCCCGAGTGCTCTGCCAGCGAAAATGGGCTCCCGAGCTCCGTTTTCGGCTACGATGGCCTCCTGCAACCCTCTGCCAGCGAAAACGGAGCTCGGGAGGGCTGCCCGTGGCCCTTGCGAGCTCCGTTTTCAGCTGCGACGGCCTCCTGCAACCCTCTGCCAGCGGAAACGGAGCTCGGGAGGGCTGCCCGTGGCCCTTGTGAGCTCCGTTTTCAGCTGCGACGGCCTCCTGCAATCCTCTGCCAGCTAAAACGGAGCTCGGGGGCACATGTGGCCCTCACGAGCTCCTTTTTTGGCTGGCAAAGATCTAAGCACCCCGGGGGCCGGGTCCAGCCCCCGGGCCTTGAGTTTGATGCCCCTGTCATACAGCATCACAATATCTCTGAGGTCCAGTATATCAATAAATTCAGTAGTAGAAATATATTGGAATTGAAAGATAAGCATTTATAATATTTAGAACTATATCCAAACATAAAGCAAAGGTTGTATGTTGGATATTGTAGTGTAATTATTGTATATGACATCAAGATGGGTCACATACACCCTGCGGGCCAGATCGGGCCCCCAGGCCTTGAGTTTGACACCTCTGCTGTTGCCCATCTACCCCTGCAAGAGGGGGGGCTCAGCCTGTTTTAGAAGCCACCTCACGATCCTTTGAAGATAACATGGCTCTGGAGGGCTCTCCAGAGATCCCAAAGCTACTCAGACACAACCTAGTTAGTCCTATAGGACATATACGTACCCCAGCTGAACCCATAGACTCAGTATCAGAGAACATAGAAAAATAGAGTTGGAAGGGACCTGGGAGGTCTTCTAGTCCAACCGCTTCCTCAAGCAGGAGACCCTATATCATTTCAGACAAACGGTTGTCCAGTCTCTTTTTGAAAGCCATCAGATGGAGCACCTACAACTTCTGGAAGCAAGCCGTTCCACTGATTCATTGTTCTCGCCGTCAGGAAATTTCTCCTTAGTTCTAGCTTGCTTCTCTCCTCGATTAGTTTCCAACCATTGTTTCTTGACTTGCCTTCTGATGCTTTGGAAAATAAGTTTGCCCCCCCCCCTCTTCTTTGTAGGAGCCCCTCAAATATTGGAACAGTGCTATCATGTCCCCCCTCCAGACCTTCTTTTCATTAGACTGGACACACCCAATTCCTGCAACCGTTCTTCCTATGTTTTAGCCTCCAGTCCCCTAATCATCTTTGTTGCTCTTCTCTGCACTCTTTCTAGACATCTTTTTTGTATTGTGGTGACCAGTAATCTCTCGTTAGCAAAACTACGGTATGTTTTGCCAGACAGACCCGGCGAAAGCAACTGAAACCACCTTTGAGGAGAAAAAAAAACCAGGTTTGTAAACTAAGTTATCACTTCCCCAACTGTGGGAAAACCTCTTAGAATCGGCTACCCGTAATATGATTCCTCCTCAAGCATGCAACCTTCAAACATGTGCCAGAACTGTCCTCAGATTACCTATCGCTTTCCACCAAATGTTTGGTTTCTGAATTCAGGCAAAGGACCCTAAATTTGCATTTTTGGCTAAAGAGCTGGGCGAGAAGAAGGAGGAGGAGAAGGAGGAGGAGGAAGCTGCCTGTGCAAAGGGCCACTTTTTATTCCAAAGCTTTGACGTTTCTGTCTAATCTCGCATAGATTTCCTAGAAGATCCATGTATGCATTTGTAGGGGAAACAAGTACAGATAAGTCCTTGACTTACGACCACCACTGCGTCCAAACTTTCTGTTGCTAAACGAGACATTTGCTAGGAGGGTTTTGCCCCGTTTTATGACTTTTCTTGCCACATTTGTTCAGTGAATCGCCGCAGTTTTTAAGTTAGTAACCCCGTCATTAAGTGAATCCGGCTTCCCTTTTGACTTTGCTCGTCAGAAGGTCGCAAAAAGGGGACACTGCATGTGACCCTGGGACACTGCAACCGTCATACATATGAACCCTTTGCCAAGCATCTGAATTTTGATCACATGACAATGGGGACCAGTGGTGGGTTGCTGCCGGTTCGGACCGGTTCTTTAGTACTGGTAGCGGAAATTTACCGCCGCTCGCAGAACCGGCAGCGATGACCAGCGGGTCCACGCTCCCGAACTGGTCCTCCGGTCGCCGCGGCTTGGAAAAAAACCCTCTGTGCATGCGCAAAGGCTTCTGCGCATGCGCAGAGGGTCATTTCTGGCTCTTTTGCGCGACGTTCCATCGCGATGCAAACCGGTAGGGAAGGTAAGTGTAACCCACCCCTGCTGGGGACGCTGCAACCGTTGTAAATATGAGTCAGTTGCCGAGCGTCTGAATTTTGATCATGCGACTGTGGGGAATGCTACAACAGTACACGTGAAAAACTTCTTTTCACTTTTTTTCCCCCACATTCGCTTTTTTCCCCCCCTGGTGCCGTTGTAACTTTGAACGGTCACTAAATGAACTCCCTGTAACATCTTGAAGCCCCGGGATCTCATAAAATGGTGGAAAAGTCCCACCGCAAGGGGGGGGGGAAAGGTCTTTTTTTCCCCTGTATTAAAGTTGGGTTTTATGTTTTGCGGGGAAAGAGAAACCTGGGGGGGGGGGTCTGTCCGAGATCAGAGATAAAGACAAATAAGTCAGAAGATCCTTAAGCCAGCAATCATTAGTCCAGAGGGGCTATTTAGAGGTGAAAATTGTTTCCAGGCTGACTAACAGGGCCATTTCAGCTGGGGGGGTGGGGGGTGGGAGGGATTTCCAGGGATTTCTAAGGGAAGAAGGAATGCCCTAAGTGTAAAATTAAAGAAAAGTTCCAGTTTGCGCAAAGATTAGAGGCGCATCAAATTCACCTCTTAAGCACTTAGATTCACTTTGGATTTCTGAGCTTGGATTCAGGGCAAGGGGGTGTTGTGTGTGTGTGTGTGTGTGTGTGTGTGTGTGTGTGTGTGTGTGTGTGTGTTGTATAGGTTGCGTGTGTTGTGTGCATATGCATATCTTTTCATTGGTGCTGCTTCCTTTGCAGACCAACCAAAATATGAAACCAGACGCATTTGCAAGTCTACCAACAAAATTCAAAATTGCAGAGTCCGGATCTCTACGAATGCCGGATGCACAAATGTTCCCCTATCACTCTCTCTCTCTCTCTCTCACACACACACACACACACACACACACACACACACACACACACACATACCAGTGGTGGGTTGCTGCCGGTTCGGACCGGTTCTCCCGTACCGGTGGCGGAAATTTGCACCCGTTTGCCCAACCGGCAGCTGAACCGGCACCGAATGGCCGGCTGTCCACACCCCCGAACCCGTTCTCCAGTCGCTGCGGCTGGCAAAGAACCCTCTGTGCGTGCGCAGAGGCTTCTGCGCATGCGCAGAGGGTGATTTCCGTGACGTGACGTAGGCAAAATGCGCACTTCCGTCGCGATGCAATGTCACGATGCAACGTCGCGATGCAACGTCGCGATGTAGGGAAGGTAAGTGGAACCCACCCCTGACACACACACACACACACACACACACACACACACACACACACACACACACACACACCAATCCCAGGGATGAATGTGGGTGGGCGTTTCATCCAGGATGCCACAATTACATTGTAGGGAAAGTGAAGGGAGCAGGGTTTAGGTGTGCACACAATTATTTGGTGAAGATGGAAGCTGTCACTTGGACAATCTGTGAAAGGGGGGAAAAAGGAGACAATCACATTTCTTCGCAAGTTGGAAGGTGTTAATAACAGGGGAAGGCCCTTCAAACGCCAGGGTGATG
>QLTV01002103.1:41213-52063 GCA_003457575.1 Thermophis baileyi
ACCCACCCTGCACCTCCCCCCCACCCCTCCAAGCCTTGCATCACACCGGAAACCTTCATCCAGCTGCATGATGGCCTGCTAATAAATTTGATAAATAAATAAATGAATAAATAAAGAAGCCTGGCAGAAAATAGCTGAGCCAAGGAGCTTAATATCGTCTGCTTGGATACTGCAACTTTCTAACTGCTTTGCCCTCTACAAGGAATAAGGGAAACGGGGGGGGGGGGCTCTTGAAAAAACAAATTGCCCCGAGAATCCCCTAAGCCAGGGGTGTCAAACTCAATTTCATTGAGGGCCGCATCAGGGTTGTGGTTGACATTGGGGGGGGTGGGGGTGGCCAACTGGGTGGACGTGGCCAGCTTGATGGCCACTCCCCAAACTGCTGGCATGTTTTCTTTTCACCCTGGGTAGACCGGCTGAAGCCACGCTGGCCCGATGTTTCCTCTTCGCATTGGGTAGACCGGGCCGAAGGAACCCGGGCCGATGCCTTATATTTTCCAGAGCCAGATCCGACCACATCACAGGCTGGATCCGGCCCACGGGCCTTGTGTGTTTGACACCCCTGCCCTAAGCAGTTTAGTGCCGGGAACGGAGGTCGTCGTGACCCAGATTAAACCGGCCAACGATGACATGGCTAGGAGGAGCACGAAGGGCCCAATCCCCCAGCCCAAGGCATGCTGGGTAACGTGCAGAGGGGGGGGGGGAGGCTAGCCTTCTAAGCCCTCCTTAAACATCTTTCCCGCCCCCCCCTCCACAAAACCAAAAGGGGGATCTTGAGCAAGGGCAGTTCAGAAAGGACCTGCATCAGTGCTTGTAAGGTTTGCAGTAGGAACCCAAAGGGAGAAGGGGGTCTCTGTCGTCGTCGTCGTCCCCCCAAACAGAGACCAGGTTCACACAACACATCCTAAGCTAAGCAAAAGGGGGTGTGGGTGGGTGGGGTTTCC
The DNA here is from genome assembly GCA_003457575.1 of Thermophis baileyi. Taxonomy (NCBI): domain Eukaryota; kingdom Metazoa; phylum Chordata; class Lepidosauria; order Squamata; family Dipsadidae; genus Thermophis; species Thermophis baileyi. The sequence continues at coordinate 42,158 of QLTV01002103.1, forward strand.
TGGCTCTGTCTGGGTGGGAGTCCAGCATGTTAGTTAGACCACACCTAGAATACTGCATCAAGTTTTGGTCACCACACCATAAAAAAGATGTTGAGATTCTAGAAAGAGTGCAGAGAAGAGCAACCAGGATGATGAGGGGACAGGAGGCTAAAACATACGATGAACAGTTGCAGGAACTGGGCATGGCTAGTCTAGTTGAAGAGAAGGACCAGGAGAGACACGAGAGCAGTCTTCCAATATTTGAGGGGCTGCCACAGAGAGGAGGGGGTCAAGCTGTTTTCCAAGGCACCCGAAGGCCAGACAAGGAATAATGGATGGAAACTGACCAAGGAGAGATTCAACCTAGAAATAAGGAGGAATTTTCTGACAGTGAGAGCGATCAACCAGTGGAACAGAAGTTGCCTTCGGAGGTTGTGAGAGCTCCAACACTTGAGACTTTCAAGAGGAAATTGGACTGCCATTTGTCGGAAATGATGTAGGGACTCCTGCTTGAGCGGGGGGTTGGACTAGATGACCTACAAAGTCCCTTCCAACTCTATTAATCTGTATCTGTATCTGTATGTATGAAGAACCGAACCTTAGTATTAACCCACCCCCGGGTTGATTTGTCTGGGCACCGCCCGTTAAATCAACGCATAGTCTTTGGAGACCTTAATTTGAGGTTTCGTGAGTTGTCAGAATGGGGTGCCGGGGCAGCTCTTCTGTCTTCTTCCAAGCCAAGAGTTTTTTTTTCCACCCCACGGGGGTGGGGGGAGACCCAGAAAAGAGAAGGAGCGACAGAAAACAGAGGAGAAATAGAAATAGAAACAGGGAGTTGAGTGCAAAAAAAACCCAAACAAAAACAAAACCCTGAAATCTGCACCAGCTCTCTAGTCTAGATGGACACCGGAGCCAATCATCCCCAGCCAGCTCAGGATCCAAGAACCCACCAGGGGGCTGCATGAGGTCACAGGGTGTGGCATTTCCCAGCAACCCCCAGAATTTAGGATTATAATTACAATTAATTATAATTATACATATTATACATATTATTATATATATATATACAATTAATTATAATTATAATTCTGCTTCCAAAGTCAGAACTCTGCTCCTATCTCCAGATTCTGTCCCCCACCCACTCCTTGTTGTTCTCACACAACTATTGTGACTAAAAAGGCAAAGGAGCAGCCTGGGGGTGGGGGGAGAGGAGGGGGCTTCCACTGGCCCCCCTCCAGCAATCCTAGGGAGGGGGGAAAGGCCCTCCCCTGCAAGGAGGAGACGCAATCGTCTTGACCAGGCTGCACTCCCCACTGACTATCAAGCCCATGGTGCTCTCTGAGCGTGGGTGGACATTTCATGACCCAACTAGGGAACTTCCTCCATGCTGGCGAGGGGAGGGGGTGCTCCTTGAGTCTGGAAAAGCCCCCCCCCGAGGAGAGCACACCCCTTGTCCCCCTCCCCTCTCGTTCATATTCCTTCAAGTCATGCTCAGCTCTCTCTCCCCCAGCCTCATCATTTGGGGTCCACTCAGGCGGAGGGAGCAGAGACTTGGAATTCTCTGCAGAGACCCTTCCCCCTATTTCAACAAGGCAGGGGAGGTTCCCTGCCATCCGCTTATATCCATCTGGACTCCTCTTTCTCCAGAAGTGACATATATACACATGATGGCCAGGGATTACATTACACTGAGCATTGATGATGTTACCTAGTTGGGTCATGAAACGTCTGCAAGAAAGCCACCAAGCTCAGAGAGCACCAAGGACCCCACAGTCCTCCTCCCTTTCTCCTTCCTCCTTCTTCCTCTTTCATCCCTCCTCCTCCTCCTCCCTTTTACTGGTAGCACTGATGATGTTACCTAGTCGGGTCATGAAACGTCCGCAAGAAAGCCACCAAGCTCAGAGAGCACCAAGGACCCCACAATCCTCCTCCCTTTCTCCTTCCTCCTTCTTCCTCTTTCATCCCTCCTCCTCCTCCTCCCTTCTACTGGTAGCACTGATGATATTACCTAGTCGGGTCATGAAACGTCTGCAAGAAAACCACCAAGCTCAGAGAGCACCAGGGATCTCTCTCATTTCAACCCTGAGCTACAAACATTCTCCTTTACTGATTAAATTAGACATTAAGCATGGCAGGCAAATAGGATCTTGCAGCTTCAGGAACCCTCGTCCAGCCGAACTGCTATCCCTTGTCGTCGTCCGTCCCCCCCATCCCCCCCCCCCGCGGGCTGCATCCCTGCAAATCTTCTCCAAGCCTTGACACCTCATCTCAACCCACTTAGAGTAGGTATTTATGGCCCTCCAGCTTGACCTCTGCTTGGATGCTCCCCCCTTCCATAAACAAGCATCCCGGAGACCCTCTTTGGCCTGATGCGCGTTATTATAGCCGAGCCTCCTCCGAAGGCCAGCCGTGCGTCAGTAACTCTCGGCACTGGCAGGGATGGGATGGACGGTGCATCGTTTTGGCCCGGCCGATTGGGCAGGCGGCGGGGGTCTCTCCGTCTCGTTTGTCACCAGCCGGCTGACAGAATTACGGGCCCTGAAATGAAACGATCTATCTGGAGGAAGCCAAATCTCTTTTTGCAATCCGGAGGCGTGCAGAATATTGCCCGGGACCTAGATGTCAAGAGGGTAATTAGACCCACGGCAAGGCAATTGTCTCTTGGCCTTCGCGGGGAAGGCGCCAACCTGCTCCCCCCCTCCCACTCCGGCCCCCAACCCCAGGGACCTTGAAGTCATTGTTTGGGGAGGTGGGGGGGGGAGAGAAGGTCCTGTCATTCTTGTTCCTGGTTTTGCTATTTTTTTCTTCTTCTTCTTTAATTTAGCCTGGCAGTCTCTTCCTTTGGGATGGAGACAACAGAGAGTTTTCAAAGACACCAAGCCTTGCAGGAAGAACCAAACCATGGATGGGAGGGGGGCATTAGGACAGCAAAATCTATCCTCGAGGGGAGGGGGTCAAAAGCAGAAGCTCTCTGAAAAGTAGCTCTTCTGCTCCCTGGTTTAACAAAGTTATTCCTTTCGTCGAGTCCGGTACCTGCGATCCTAGGAAAGTGAATTTTTCCACCCCTTCTCTATCTCTTCACGGTCATATTTGAGGGGCTGCTACAAAGAAGAGGGTGGTCAACCTGTTTTCCAAAGCACCTGAAGGCAGGACAAGAAACAATGGATGGAAACTAATCCAGGAGAGAAGCAACCTGGAATGAAGGAGAAACTTCCTAACAGTGAGGACAATTAACCAGTGGAACAGCTTGCCACCAGAAGTTGTGGGTGCTTTTCATCACTGGAGGTTTTTAAGAAGAGATTGGACAACCGTTTGTCTGAAATGGTATAGGATCTCCTGCCTGAGCAGGGGGCTGGACTAGGAGGAGGAAGAAGAAGGAGGAGGAGGAAGAGGAGGAGGAAGAAGAAGAAGAAGAAAGATAGAAAGAAAGAAAGAAAGAAAGAAAGAAAGAAAGAAAGAAAGAAAGAAAGAAAGAAAGAAAAATAAGTTCTATTTTGATGTTTCCCTTCCTTGCGTGTTCATGAGCTTGGTCTTTTTGATGTTCAGGAAGAGATCAAAATTCTCTCTTTCTTCCTCGATTTTCGGCATCAGATGTTCCAGGCATTCTTGGGTTTCCGAGAGAGAAGAACTGCATCGTCAGCCTGTCGAAGATGATTGACGTGATTTCCACCAAACCTTTCCCCCAATTTTTTTTTTTTTTAAATTCTTCAAGATCCAGCTTCCTCACCATCGTTTCGGCACGCAGGATATCTCCACTTCAACGTCTCTCGTTTCCCTCTCCATGGGGTTTTCCAAAAGAGGGCATTGTTTTGGTTTTTTTCTTTCTGGCACGGGTGCGCAACCTACAGCCCTCAACCACTTCCAGCCCTTGACCCAGTATCAAAAACCCTCTGCAGGAGAGCAGCTTAAGGTTTCTGCTGAAGATCCGGTGAACCTCAGAATCTGGGGGATTCTTGAGAGAAGGCGGCAGCCAAAAAAAAAAGTTGTGAGTCATCTTTTGGGAAATTTATTAACAGAATTAACAGAGTTGGAAGGGACTTTGGAGGTCTTCTAGTCCAACCCCTTGCTCAAGCAGGAGACCCTATACCAGGGGTCGGCAACGTTAAACACTCAAAGAGCCGTTTGGACCCGTTTCCCACAGAAAAGAAAACACCGGGAGCCACAAAAACCTAAAAGAAAACACAAAAACCTTTTGACATCTAAAATGAAGATAACACTGCATATATTGTTTTTTACGTTTATGCTATGTATAAAAAAACTATAGTGTGTTGCATTTATGTAATCAATGAACTGCTACAGAGAAAACACATTTTTATTTCTGCATGCACCAAAAACATTTTGAACTCTGAAAAAAAAAGATGGGTCGAAAAGCTCAATAAATCGCGTGCCGGCGGGTGTCGCACATTGGCGGTTGCGACGCCTATTTTGAGCGACAGGGAGACGCAGCAGAGGGTATGAAAGAGCCACATGCGGCTCCAGAGCCGCGGGTTGCTGATCCCTGCTCTAGACCATTTCAGACAAATGGTGGTTCTTTTTCTCTTTCCCCTTGTATCTCACACCCACCCCCCTTTTCCCCGTTCCCCTTCCTTCCCTTAATTTCCTTTTTTTTTTCTTATCTTCTTTGTATTCTGTATAATGAAATAAAACCTTAATAAACGAAAAGCCTCCAGTGATGGAGCATCCACGACTTCTGGTGGCAAGCTGTTCCTCTGGTTAATTGTCCTCACTGTTAGGAAAATATAATAAAATCAGAATAGAGCTGGAAGGGACTTTGGAGGTCTTCTAGTCCAGCCCCCTGCTCAAGCAGGAGATCCTAAACCATTTCAGACAAGTGACTGTCCAGTCTCTTCTTAAAAACCTCCCGTGATGGAGCGCCCACGATTTCTGGTGGCAAGCTGTTCCTCTGGTTAATTGTCCTCACTGTTAGGAAGTTTCTCCCTTAATTCCAGATTGATTCTCTCCTCGATTAGTTTCCATCCATTGTTTCTCATCCTGCCTTCTGGTGCTTTGGAAAATAAGTTGACACCCCCCCCCCTTTTCTTTGTGGCAGCCTCTTAAAAATTGGAACATTGTTATCACGTCGCCCCTAAGGGACGAAGACACAAAAGCCACACTTTGTTGTCACTCCACAAGGGGATGCAAATCTTACTCTATGCCAAATATCTATGTCTGTTCAAGACCTGTCCCCCCCCCCCGCTTTCTCCTGGGCTTTCCAGTTCAGATGTCCAAATGTCCACTCCCCATCAACGGCACATTAGCAGAAAAATCCTCCTACCTTTCAACAACCCTAAAGAGACAAAGTTAAGCTGGCTTGTTCGTCTATGCAATGCAGCTATTCCTCGACTTATGATCAGAACTGGCACCAGGATTTTTGTTACTGGTCAAAGCAGTTATTAAACGAGACCACGCCTGAGGTTGCAACCTTTTCTGCCGCAGTTGTTAAGCAAAGCGGTTGTTTAAGTGAATCTTGTGGTCATTAAACGAAACAAAATTCCCTCGTTGACATTACTTGTTGGAAAGCCAGCTGGGAAAGTCACAAATGATCGGCTGTAAGTCACGTTATTTTGTAACTTCAAATGGGTCACTGGATGAACCCAAGCCTTTGCAAACCTGGGGCAACAGTCCTGATCCCATGGTTATTTTTTAAAATAATAATAATAATCTGACTATCCGTTTCTCATTCTTGCAACCTTTCATGCAAAAATCTACCCATTCATTCTTGCCACTGCAAGACAATTACCAAGTTGATTTTCTGGTTTTTGAAATTGCGTGGCCTTCCTTCCCCCAGCCCGCCCCTCCCCACTCTGGCACCCACCAATTTTGGGTGGGCAGAAGATGTTTCAAAGCGGGTTAATAAACTTAGGAAAGGAAGGAAGGAAGGAAGGAAGGAAGGAAGGAAGGAAGGAAGAAGAAAGGAAGGAAGGAAGGAAGAAGAAAGAAGAAAGGAAGGAAGGAAGGAAGGAAGAAAGAAAGAAAGGAAGAAAGAAAGAAAGAAAGAAAGAAAGAAAGAAAGAAAGAAAGAGATGGGAAAGGAAGGAAGGGGAGGGGAAGGGAAGGAAAGAAAAGGAAGGAAGGAAGGAAGGAAAGAAGGAAGGAAGGAAGGAAGGAAGGAAGGAAGGAAGGAAGGAAGGAATCACAGAGTTGGAAGGGACTTTGGAGGTCTTCTAGTCCAACCCCTTGCTCAAGCAGGAGATCCTATACCATTTCAGACAGGAAGGAAGGAAGGAAGGAAGGAAGGAAGGAAGGAAGGAAGGAAGGAAGGAAGGAAGGAAGGAAGGAAGGATTTCAAGGGCCTTGCAACATTTGCCAACAGAAATTGTGGGTGGGCAGAAGATGTTTCAAAGCGGGTTAATAAACTTAGGAAAGAAAGAAAGAAAGAAAGAAAGAAAGAAAGAAAGAAAGAAAGAAAGAAAGAAAGAAAGAAAGAAAAAGAAAGAAAGAAAGAAGAAAGAAAGGGCAGTCAGCATTTTAAAAACCACCCGATGGCCATTCATGTTCATTGCAACCACGTTGCTGTGATGGTGAGGGTTTCAGTTCGTAGCTCCCACCCACCCACTCGCCCACCAGACACTCTGGGGAAGCTAACAAAACACCACATTAGCATAAACCCTTGGAAATAGGCAACGGTTAAAGTCATCATAAACTTACTTAGGAATATTATCCTTCTGCCTAAGCCATTCCTTTCTTTTCTTTTCCTTTTTTTTTTTTTTGATCCTGCTTCAAAGTTGGAGGAATGAATTGTGACCTTGAAAACAGGTGTTGGAGCTGAATCCCCCCCCCTCACACACACACACAAAAGCACAGAGAACACACCCCCCACAGCTGTTTGGAGCTCACCGCTTTGCTCACCCTTCTGGCAGAATGAATGCCAGTCAGGGAGGTTCGGAAATGCGCCCAGTTGGGGAGAACGCCTGGCCACGTTGGCCATTTTGGCATCAGGTTGTGCAGAAAAGCACAAGACACTTTTCTGGCCCCAAAATGTTGCACCCAAGCAGGAATTTTGAGTGAGGAAGGCGTTGTGGGATGGTAAAACCAAACAGAAGGGATCTGGGGTTGCAAAACTTTTGGGAAGGAAGGAAGGAAGAGATGAGAATGAGAGGAAGGAAGGAAGGAAGGAAGGAAGGAAGGAAGGAAGGAAGGAAGGAAGGAAGGAAGGAAGTAAGGAAGGAAAGAAGGAAGGAAGGAAGGATTTCAAGGGCCATGCAACACTTGCCAACAAGAACGAAGCAAGTTTGTCTCAGGAGCCAAGCAAGTTTGCGGGGACCTATTTGAAGAAGAGTTTTACTACCCCTCTAGTAAGTTGGTCTATATTGAATGCCGGAAAAAGTTTGATTAGTATTATTATTATTATTCCAGCAGTAGATTTATAAGATGGTGTAAAAGCTTTTTTTTTAAAATTTCCTGTTAAAAGCTTTTAACAGGAAATTACAGGGGAAAGAAAAGAAATGAAATGAAAACAGAAAAGAAAGAGAAAAGAAAGAAGAAAGATAAGAAAGGGAAAGAAAGAAAGAAAGAAAGAAAAAGAAAGAAAGAAAGAAAGAAAGGAAAGGGAGAGAAAGAAAGAAAGAAAGAAAGAAAGAAAGAAAGAAAGAAAGAAAGAAAGAAAGAAAGAAAGAAAGAAAGAAAGAAAGAAAGAAAGAAGGTGAGGGAAGGAAGGAGATGGGAATGGGAGGGAGGGAGGGAGGGAGGGAGGAAGGAAGGAAGGAAGGAAGGAAGGAAGGAAGGAAGGAAGGAAGGAAGGATGGATTTTAACGCATGCAACACTTGCCAACTGAAATTGTGCCTTTTACATGAAGGGACAGAGATTGCAGGCTGGAAGAACTAGTGACTAGCAAAATCGGGTGGCCTGTTAGCCAATGAAACCTCCAGGCACAGGAACAGTCTGGCTGAGACCTCTCTCCTTGGACCTGTCAGCCTGTCCTGGAGCTGCACAATCTTGTCCACACACACACACACACACACTTCAGCTTCCTTTTCCTGCCTTGCAACAAATCAGCTAGGAGAGAGAGAGAGAGAGAGAGAGAGCGCCAATTGCCTCCAGCTGTCCTTCTCCAGGTGTGTGGCAACATCTGGACATCCCTGCTGGATCTCCGACCTTGTCCTTGAGTTGTCTTCTTAGGGGAGACCCTATCCCCAAGGCTGGACCCTCCCCCCCTCCACAAGTTCTGAGCTTAAGAAATGCCCCCTCCACCCACCCACCACAACTCCCCATCAATTATGCATCAAGTGTTGACTCGGCCGGTGCTGGTGGTGGGCCAGGCCATGCAGGGAGGGCGGCATATCAAACCTGGGTACCAGCTGGTCACACAAATCACACCCCTTAACCTTTCCCTTTCACCCACGGGGGAAACCGAGGCACGCCAGAGGAAAGGGGCAACCTGGTAGCCCAGATGTCTTCTCCTGAGGCTACCTTGGAAAGAAAACCCAGCTGAGCCGGTAATGGTCCCAGTTCAACCTCCCAGCACTGGCACCAGCCAAGGGCTCTCCCCAGGAAGCCCCATGTTCCCCAGTCAGTGTGGCTGGGGACGATGGGCTTTCCTGCCTGAGACAGCTGGGAAATGCCAGGGGCAAAATGTCTTCGGAGTGCTTTAGAAAGGAAACTGAGCTGTGTCGGTAATGGTCCCAGTTCAGCCGTCCCAGTTCAACCTCCCAGCACTGGCACCAGCCAAGGGCTCTCCCCAGGAAGCCCCATGCTCCCCAGGCAGTGTGGCTGGGGACGATGGGCTTTCCTACCTGAGACGGCTGGGAAATGCCAGGGGGGAAAATGTCTTTGGAGTGCTTTAGAAAGGAAACTGAGCTGTGTCGGTAATGGTCCCAGTTCAGCCGTCCCAGTTCAACCTCCCAGCACTGGCACCAGCCAAGGGCTCTCCCCAGGAAGCCCCATGCTCCCCAGGCAGTGTGGCTGGGGACGATGGGCTTTCCTACCTGAGACGGCTGGGAAATGCCAGGGGGGAAAATGTCTTTGGAGTGCTTTAGAAAGGAAACTGAGCTGTGTCGGTAATGGTCCCAGTTCAGCCGTCCCAGTTTAACCTCCCAGCACTGGCACCAGCCAAGGCCTCTCCCCAGGAAGCCCCACGCTCCCCAGGCAGTGAGGCTGGGGACGATGGGCTTCCCTGCCTGGGATGGCTGGGGACGATGGGCTTCCCTGCCTGAGACGGCTGTGGACGATGGGCTTCCCTGCCTGGGACGGCTGGGGACAATGGGCTTCACTGCCTGAGACGGCTGGGGACGATGGGCTTCCCTGCCTGGGACGGCTGGGGACCACCAGGGGAACGTTCCCTTTTGGGAAGAGAGGGTCTCCCCAACCAACCCCTCCTCTTCCCCGCCTCCCCACTTTCCCGCCGTGGTGTGTGTGTCTCACCTCCAGTTCTTTGAAGAAGATGCAGCTGCGCGCCCACTCCACGATGGCGAAGAGGGTCTGGTCCGCCATCTTGCACAGGAGTCCGAAGGTGCTCAGCTTCTCCGGCCTCCCTTTGCTCTGCTCCTGCTGCAGGCAGGTCAGGATGCGGCCCTTGAGCTGCGCCTCGTCCGGCTCCAGCTGCAGCAGCTTCAGGATCACCTCGGGCACGTCCAGCGCCGTGGCCGGTGACCCTCCGCCCCCGGCGCCGGGATAAGGCTCCGGGAACGGGTAGGCCGGGGCGGCCTCGTGTGGGTGGGCGGCGTAAGGCTCCGGGAACTCGGACTTGATGGCCCGGCTGGCGAAGGGAGGGTAGTGGTAGCCCGAAAGGGGTCCGGGACCCACCGGCCCGGGGGCGGCCAGCGCGGGTGTCCCGTAGGGGCTGCGCTCGTAATCGATGGGCGTCATGGCAGCGGCGCTGGGGGGCGGCAGGGCCTTGGCCAGGCCGGCCGGGTGCTGGGGGTGGGCCAGGCCGTGCAGGGAAGGCGGCAGGCCGCCGTAGTCCGCCGCCTGCACCGGAGAGACGATGG
>QLTV01002103.1:77800-91338 GCA_003457575.1 Thermophis baileyi
TTTATGCTAATGGTTTTTTTAAAAGGATATTTTATTGTTAATTTTTTTCAGGGCATTTCGTTGTTTTTAGGAAAAAATTTTTTTTAAAAAAATATTGTTTTTAGGAAATGTTTTATTTGTAATGGAGTATCCTGCTTTTAAGTGCAGGTTGGTCCTTGACTTAGAACTGTGTCACTTAACAACTGCAGGGCTGCATGCATCTTAGCATCTCCTGGTATTAGTCCAAAGCAGGGGTCCCCAAACTTGGCAACTTTAAGACTTGTGGACTTCGTCTCCCAGATTTCTCCAGCCAGCTATGCTTGCTGGAGAATTCTGGGAGTTGCAGTCCACAAGTCTTAAACTTGCCAAGTTTGGGGACCTCTGGCCCAGAGTTTGTGAGATTTTGGTTCAATACCTAGTGGAAAATAACCTGTACTATTCTTTTTTTAAAAAAAACCAAAACATTAACAGAGTTGGAAGGGACCATGTAGGTCATCTAGTCCAATCCCTTGCTCAAGCAGGAGACCCTACACCATTTCTGACAATTTTGTGTGTTTCTGTGTGATAACTGGTTTTTGAGGTAATTGCTTCTTGCAGCAATCACCTTTTATGTGACTCCATGGCTGCTTTCATATGTTCATCTGTGTGTGGCTTTTAAGGGCAGGTTGGTCCTTGACTTACAACTAGTCATTTAGTGACTGTTCGAAGTTACAATGGCAGTGGAAAAAGTGACTTATGACCATTTTTCACACTTAACGACCGACGGTCGTTAAGTGTGAAAAATGGTCATAAGTCACTTTTTCACCACATTTTACAAGTTGGCCACTCCCACCCGGTCACACGACCGCCAAGCCACTCCCACCCAGTCACATGTCCGTCAAGCCACTCCCACCCAGTCACATGGCTGTCAAGCCACTCCCACAAAATTAAGCCACGCCCACAGAGTGGTAGTAAAAAAATTTGGAACCCACCCGTGAGTGGAAGGCCTTTTTAACGGGGAGCAGCATATTAATCTCCACATACTGAGCCTCCAGTCAGCTTGGCCAATGGGGAAGGGCTTCGGAAGACTCGACAAAACGTGCAGGAGCAGCTCTGTGATTGTCAAGGACCCTTGTTGTGGCTTGCCCCCGTCCCGTGCAGCTGCTCATGGATCCGGAAGAACAAGAACAGACCATAGGGTGGCAAGAGCATTCTGTAGCTCCGGCACCGGAGTCCGAGACCGAGGAGGACGCAGGGCCAGAGGACGATACTCAATCAGGGCCTTCTGCACCTCCCCAGCAGGAGTTAAGTGACTCCAGTGAAGAGGAGGAGCCTCTGATTGATGCTAGGGCACGCAGGGCAGCTAGCCGGCAAGAGTGGCTCTGTAGAAGGAGGTCTCCTCACAGGTAAACCTGCAGGCAGAGGGGCCACGCCCTAAGCCTATATAAGGTGGACTCACAAAGGGCAATCTTGCTGGAAACAACTTATGTCTTTTACCTGGCTTCTGATTACTCTGTCGGTGATATCAGTTGGACGAACTCCAGTCCTTGCTCTCGGCCAATTCCAGCAAGTGAGGCAATTAAGGACTTCATAATCTGTTTGTTTTGTTTTGTATTTGAAATCCCAAAGTGTTATGTGAGTGGTAACAAGCACTTTGGGAGAAACTCTGAACTTAAATGATCACTAAGCCTTGATTAGTGATAAAAACCTTCTTTAGTTTGGACAAGTGTGTGTGTGTGTGTCGTTTCTGGGGGTTTGCTGCGCTGGGTCACAACAACCCTGGACAGAAGTGGTTGGATGCTGACACAGGTGAGACTCGTGCTAAAAAGAAAGCAGGGTCCCTCTTTCAGGTGTGACACGTCAGTGTTTCCCCCAGCTCACTGGCCTCCATCCTGCGGTTTCCAAACTCAAATCCTTCCGAAGAGGCAGCCATCACAAGAGCTTCCGTCCACCATCCCCAAAGCCTACCTCAGAACATCCGGAGTCTCCTTTGCTTTGGTTCAGCTCTTCAATCCAGGTGACCCAAAGCGAGAGGAGCTCCACCTGGGCAAGGACACCAGGCTGTGTCTCCTTTTCTCTTCTCCCAGGTCGCAAGAGATGGGAGAAGAGATTGGATCGAGAAAGGCACCGGCTTCATCTCTGTAAGGGAGCGGCCAGCCATTTGTCAACCTCTGGAAGGGAAGGAAGGAAGGGAGGATGAGGATGAGGAGAAGGACTGGCATCTCCATGGAAATAGCTGCAACGGGGGGGGGGGGGGGGGGTTGACTTTGTTGTCAGGGGAACCGACTGCCAGGGCTCTGGTTTGATGGAATTTCAGCTCTGCAGAGAACTCAGATCCAGTTCCTGCACCAGAAACTGACCCCGGATCGCTCGAGATCTGCGTCCATCCACGTTCTGTGGCCCAGAGATCTTTGTCCTACCTCAGAGCTTCCAGCCGTGTCAATGGCAGCTGGCTGTGGGGGAGATGACTCGAGACTCATCTCCTTTTGGAGAGGACGGATCCTTGGCCAGATGCCTTCACTCCCACTCTCCGTCGGGCGTGCCGATGTGGGGCTTCCCCACGAGGACAATAAGGGCCCACCAAGCTTGGAAAGGAAGCACCTTCCAGACAACCAGGTTAGCAGCCCGATTTATGGGCAAAGGAAATTATGGGCTGAGGAGCGGGAGGGACCGGTTGACCATTACCTGGATCAGATACAGATTAACAGAGTTGGAAGGGACCTTGTAGGTCATCTAGTCCAACCCCCCCACCCAAGCAGGAGACCCTACACCATTTCTGACAAATGGCTGTTCAGTCTCTTCTTGAAAGCTTCCAGTGATGAAGGTCCCACAACTTCTGAAGGCAACTTCTGTTCCATGGTTCTGTTTGATTGTTCTCACTGTCAGAAAATTTCTCCTTATTTCCAGGTTGAATCTCTCTTTGTTCCGTTTCCATCCATTATTCCTTGTCTGGCCTTCGGGTGCCTTGGAAAACAGCTTGAACCCCCTATTTGGAAAATAGGTCGATTGGAACACTGCTATCATGTCTCCCCTGGTCCTTCTCTTCGCTAGACTGGCCATGCCCAGTTCTTGCAACCGCTGTTCGTATGTTTTAGTTTCCATCCCCCTAATCATCCTGGTTGCTCTCCTCTGCACTTTCTCTAGAGTCCTCAACATCTTTTTTATAGTGTGGTGACCAAAACTGGATGCAGTACAGCAACAGCAATAGCACTTAGACTTATATACCGCTTCATAGTGCTTTACAGCCCTCTCTAAGCGGTTCACAGAGTCAGCCTCTTGCCCCCAACAATCTGGGTCCTCATTTTACCCACCTCGGAAGGATGGAAGGCTGAGTCAACCTTGAGATTCGATCTGCCAAACTGCTGGCAGCTGGTGATCAGCAGAAGTAGTCTGCAATACTGCATTCTAACCACTGCGCCACCGCGGCTCTAGGTGTAGTCTTACTAAGGCTTTATAGAGTGGCATTAGTACCTGGATCAGATACAGGATTAACACCTCCCTTGATCTTGATTTAATCCCTTTAATGCAATTTAGGATTGCATTGGCTTTTTTGGCTGCCGCCACACACTCTTGGCTCCTATTTAGCCGGTTGTCCACGAAGACTCCAGGATCCCTCTCACAGTTACTACCCTTAAGCCTGGTTTCACCCAGTCTGTAGGTGTACTTTTGGTTTTTCTTGCCTAAGTGCAAGACTTTACTTTTCTCTAGTTGAATTTCATGTTCATGTCACTAGCTTCATATTAATGTCTCTGCTTAATGTTTCCAGAGGTGGTTGACCGAGTTGGAAGAGAGAAACCCAGGAGGGGGTTTGCTGACCTCTCACCCCATTCCAAACTTGGGTTGAGGATTCAGGAGAGCAGAAATGGGGAGGTGGAAGCCACCATGGGAAGGTGGCCAACATTTACTTGCTCAGGTGTGGCTGCAACAATCTCTGCTCAGGAGCCACATATCCTGACGGGCATTCATCCCGGTGGCTGCTTACAAGTACACTCCTTGACTGACCACCATTCGTTTAGCGAATGTCCAAAGTTACGACGGCACTGGAAAAAGTAACTTATGTCCGGTCCTCACCCTTAACAAGGCACCGTGGCATCCCCCGTGATCGAAGTTCAGGTGTTTGATTACTGTATTTACGACGGTTGCATTACCCCACGGTGGTGTGATCGCCTTCTGCGACCTCCCCAGATGGCTTCCGGCAAGCAAAATCAATGGGGGAATGCTGGATTTGCTTAACGACTGCCTGATTCGCTTAAGAACCGCAGGGATTCATTTAACAACTGTGGCCAAAACAAACAAACAAACAAAAGGCCGCGAAATCGGGTGCAACTTCCTTAACGCCCCAGCTTGCTTAGCAAAGGAAATTCAGGTCCCGACCACGGTCGTAAGTCGAGGACTACAGGTAGTCCTAGACTTTCGACTGCAACGGAGCCCGGAATTGATGTTGCTAAAGTGAGAAAATTGTTAAGCAAGTTTTGCCCCATTTTACGACTTTTCTCTCGCCATTTGTTCAGCGAATCACTGCAGTCGTTAAGTTAGGAACACAGTTGTTAAGCGAATCTGGTTTTCCCATTGACGTTGCTTGTCAGAAGGTCGCAAAAGGGGATCGCGTGACCCCCCCGGGACACTGCAACCGTCATAAGTACCAGTCAGTTGCCAAGCATTTGTATGTAAATCACGTGGCTATGGGGATGCTGCAAAGGTTGTGAGTTTGAAAAACAATCGTCACTTTTTTCAGGGCCGTTGTAACTTTGAACGGTCACTAAATGAACTGTTGTAAGTCGAGGACTCCCTGTATCTGTCGTTCACACCGGTGTCTGCCTTCTTTAATTGATTCCTTTCTTCCCTTTGTAGTTCACCCGTCAAGGCTGCCTTTTATGTGAGCTCACTTACTCCCTGGGTCTTTTTTCGTGGCGACTGTTCCTCGCTTCCCAGCAAAAAGGACACTTGAAGTCTTCTCCACATGAACATTCATGCGCAGCTCTCTCCCTGACCCAACCCCGCCCAGCCTTGTTCAGGGACCCTCCCCAAGTGATGAAAGGGGCAGAAATCGAGCCCTACACAGAGCCCTTGCGCCCCCACACAATTAACAGAGTTGGAAGGGACCTCGGAAGTCATCTAGTCCAACCCCCTGCCCAAGCAGGAGAGCCTACACCATTTCTGACAGATGGCAGCCCAGTCTTTTCTTGAAAGCTTCCAGGGATGAAGCTCCCACAACTTCTGAAGGGTCAGGAAATTTCTCCTTATTTCTAGGTTGAATCTCTCCTTGATCCATCCATTTTTTAACAGATAGATTAACAGAGTTGGAAGGGACCTTGTAGGTCATCTAGTCCAACCCTCTGCCCAAGCAGGAGAGCCTACACCATTTCTGACAGATGGCAGCCCAGTCTCTTCTTGAAAGCCTCCAGTGATGAGGCTCCCACAACTTCCGAAGGCAAGCTGTTCCATTGGTTGATTGTTCTAACTGTCAGAAAATTTCTCCTTATTTCTAGGTTGAATCTCTCCTTGATGAGTCTTCCGAAGTCATCTTCTGTTCCATTGGTTTCTTGTTCTCCCTATCAGAAAAATTCCTCCTTATTTCCAGGTTGATTCTCTCCTTGTTCAGTTTCCATCCATTATTCCTTGTCTGGCCTTCGGGTGCTTTGGAAAATAGCTTGACCCCCTCCTCTCTGTGGCAGCCTCTCAAATATTGGAAGACTGTTATCATGTCTCCCCTGGTCCTTCTCTTCACTAGACTAGCCATGCCCAGTTCCTGCAACCGTTCTTCGTATGTTTCAGCCTCTAGTCCCCTCATCATCTTGGTTGTTCTTCTCTGTGCTCTTTCTAGAGTCTCAACCTCTTTTTTTATAGTGTTCAATTGCCCCATTGCACCCAGTGCCAGTCGTGGGGTGCTGCTGTCCCAAACCCTCGACCCCTTTCCGAAGCGCAAGATTGAGTTCGCACAAGACCAAAATCCCAACCTTTGGCACGCTGAGACAACGTGCCAAGCGCCCTTCCGGAAAGAAAACAGGTCGAGAGCCGAGCAGTGCAGAACTGTTCACATTTATTAAGTTTCAAATATCTAACACTCACTAAACATACGCTGAAAACTTATCGGTCATGTTTCCAAAGGTAGTCAAGTCAAAAGAAGAGCCGGGGAACCAAGCAGACGCAGCCAAGGGCACCCGGTTCCCGCTGTTGTTCAGAGGGCACTGCCAGGCTCTGATGGGCAGAGGGAAGGCGCCAAGGGACGCACACCGCCCCTGCTTTCAAAAACCCGGCATCCGTTCCTGCCTGGTTGAATTCCAAGCTCCAAGCAGGCGAAAAACGTTAACAGCTAAGCACTCACGAGTTGCGATGTTGTGGTGTCATCCTGCTGCCCTGATTTGTAACAAGGGATTAAGGGGGGAAATCGGCCGGATTGGAAGGGGTGCCATCTCTCCTACTTGGCAAAGGTGGGTGGGTGATAGTGTCCCCCCCCCAGGAAAGACCGAGGGGAGCGAAGAGGCCCAAGGAAAACCGGCAACCGGGTTGGGCAGAGAGAGAGAGTCTGCTTTGTGCAAAGGACGAAACCACGCACGTGTTGGGAGACGCTGGACGTCCATCAGCTGACGTTGGGCTGGCGAGGAGGTGGTGGCATGCAGGGTGTTCTAGTTCCCGATTGCGCAGCCTTGACCCATAATGCCCCTTTCCGCGCAGAGCACTGTCAGTTGTCACGACTGTGGCTTCTCCCTGAGTTAGCAGAGTGCTTGGGGTGCGCACGGAACAAGCAAGTAGCAAACCCCTCCCGGCACATCAGACCCCCACGGCTACCTGCAAAAAAACAAACAAACCCCAAAAGAGGGAGGAAAGAAGGGGGGGGAGGGAGAGCAAGCCCTCCCTCCATGGCTATGATGAGTGTATTGGCAGCCAAATCTTTAGGCAATTGTCCTAATTTGCACTTGGGAGGTTGGGAGGGAATTCTTTTGGGGTAAATAACAGCACGGAAAATGGAAAATGGGCACATCTGAATTATAATTATTCTGTGCTGGAGGGGAACATCCCTGGGGGCAGAGGGAGGATCTATCTTTAGGGCTGAATGAACTTCCTGCCCCTGAAACGTTTGGGACTGCAACGCCCATCAGCCTCAGCCAGAGTTGAAAACTGTCAGAGGTTACGAGGTTGGCAAGCCCGAAAGGTCCACCCTGTTTCTGACGAGTAAGCATTTTGGGTAAAGTTTTGGGGTATTATGCCCCCCCCCCCCCATTGTGTCACTGTGCCTTGCAGATCAAGACATGACAAGAAAGGCCTGGATCTCGGACTTCCGGTAGAAAAATGGCCGTTTGATTGTGTCTCCAGAGAAGAGGTTCGGATTTTTTCCACTGGCTATGATTGTCAGGTTTTCTAAGCCTGAAGAAACTTAGGTTAAGTGTTCAGAATCAAAGCTTTGATCCTTGGGAGAACTGCAGCTTGCAGGAAAACTCTGGAGCTTGAGCTAAGAAGCTGATGGGGTGATTGCAACAAGTGCAACTTCATAGTGAAAAGTCAGTTGTTTTTAAATACTCTTGAAAGGGACAGTTAAATGTGCCTCCTTAAGCACTTTTCTGTATATTACCTTATTTTAAAAGAGGGTGGGGTTTTTTTTTGGCTGCAGCCAGCTTTTTCTTTTCTTTTCCTAAGTTGCATCATTTAGGAGACCCTGTAATTGGAAAATGGCGAGGAGGGGATAAGAGACCCTGAATCTATTTTTAAAATCTATCTCTGTAACATACGGATTTAAATTTTTCTGGTGAAATTATTTTTCTCTTTAATGAATCTGCCTGGATTTTTTGGTAGAGTTTTTTGTAAATGGCAAATTTAAGAAATTTGTTGTTGAGAAGGAAACCTTCAGTAGAATTCATCAAATTGCAGGGGACGTTAAAGAAACAAATGTTTTTTATTTATTTATAAGATTTTATAAATGGATTTTTGTTTTTACCTAGATAAAACACCCTTATTGGAATTACAAGATAAAGAACAAGAGAACAAGTTTTGGACTATCCCTTCAAATCTAAACTGAAGATTTACAATGTGGACATAACTGTCTTGAATAAAATTCCTGTCAGAATTTTGAAAAAAAGAAAGTTTATGCCTTCCTAATAGATATTTTGAAGAGCAGAAAGATTCCATTTTCCTGGGACAAACTCAAAGGATTAAAGAACAAAGATTCAAATTATCAAGAGCAAAGATTCAGATCACAATCCAGTTCTTTTGACACTTAAATCAAAGATCCTGAATTACTGATGGAGATTAAATGAAACTATTCTACAGAAGGAGACGATTATGAAGGATTTTAAAAAGAAACTAAATGAAAATGTTGACAATAATTTGGATAAAGGGAAAGACTGAATGACTGTTAGGGATTCAAGTATAGTTCTAATGATGGGTTACTTTATTCAATACAATCATTTGGAGAAAAGAAGAAATTTCAAGAAAAAAAATCTCAAAAAAAGATGCAAAGAATCCTGGATGAAACTAAAGAAAGAAATTGAGTTGAAGAAGACACCAATGGATTCTAAAAATGTACATCAAATCAAATTGTTCTGGCAACAGTAATCCTTGTTGGCTATCCAGGAAATAAGAGACAAAATTGAGCTACGCGAAACAAAGATATTTTGAGTCTGCAAATAAAGCAGAAAGATGGCTAGCATATAAACTAAGAAAGAGAAAACAATAAAAGAGAAAATTTAAAAAAAAGGTGATACTGTATTAACGGATGAGTTTATTAAAAAATCCCTTTTCTAATTTTTACTCCAACCTCGACCAGAGGCAGAAAATGGATATGCAAAAATAATAATAAAATAGATGATTATCTACAAAAACATTTGACGAAAGTTTTCACAAGACCATAAGCAACTTATGAATGAACCGGTAACTACCTTCGAAATGTCAGACGCTATTAAATAGCGGAAAACAGGCAAAGGGCCAGGGGCAGATGGTTTCTCAAGTCAATGTTATAAAAGTTTTGAACTTTTACAGCCATTGAAAGATGTAATGAATTCCATACAACATGGATCTCGGATGCCTCCATCTTGGAACAAAGCCAATATCGCTCTGTAGCCAAAGGAAAGGCAAGATGCTTTTTTTGATGAGAAAATTGTGGACCGATTTCATTATTAAACGAGGACGATAAACTTTTTAATGCAATATTGTCTGAAAGACTCAAGGAGCTGTTTTATCCGTGAAGTCTAACCTAACTTTTGCTGAGAAAAGGCAATTGAGGGACAACGTGAGAACGGGCTTGAGTGTTATCGAATACTTAACGATATCGTAATCAGAAACAAGCAATTTTAATATTTTTGGATGCAGAAAAAGCATTTGACAATTTAAACGGGATAGAATAGAATAGAATAGAATAGAATAGAATAGAATAGAATTTTTTATTGGCCAAGTGTGATTGGACACACAAGGAATTTGTCTTGGTGCATATGCTCTCAGTGTACATAAAAGAAAAGTTCGTCAAGAATCATAAGGTATGATTCTTAATCATAAGGGTCTTTATGTTTAAACTTTTGGAAGTTATGGATTTTTTTGGGGGGGGGGAAATTATCCAAGGGGTTGGTTAAGTGGATTTGCACATTGTACCAAGCACATATTATTGAGACTTAACTTAAAAGATGTGTGAAATTCAGAATGGTATAAGACACAGATGCCCCCTGTCCTCACTGCTGTTGATTTCAGCTCTGGAAGATTTGAACAGAGAGATAAAGACATGATGAAAAAATAATGGGTGTGAAAATAAAAAATGAAACACCAATATTGATGGCAGAGGCTTATTTAAATATTTAAATACAGAAATTAATGCTTTCCTCCCCCTTCCCCATTTCCCTACTATTTTATTTGCATTTTATATTGTGATGATCTCAATAAAATGTTGTGTGTATAAAAGAAAACCCTGAACCTTGATTGAAAAGTGGGATTGATGGACACAGCCCTTTGCCAAATATTTCTTCTGGTTGGCATTTTAAAAAAGGTGGATTTTTAAAATTTCTTTCTTTCTTTTTCTTTTCTTTTCTTTCCCCATATAATCCCTTTGGAGATACTTCAGCAGGATGTCACACAAGAGGTAGTTTTGTTATGGAAATCGAGTCAATAATGTTAACAACTAGAACAAGACATATATCTTTTTTTTTCATACACAGGAAAGGAAAATTAAAAAACAAAACAAAAACAAATTATAATAAGACATCCTATCCCGAAGGCGGCTCAGTTGAGGTTCATGGGTGCCCACGGGAAGGTCGCGATTCAAAGTCAGCCAGCAGTTTCTTGCCCAGGCTGGGATGGGGTGGGAGGGAGTTGACCTCTAGGCCAGTTTTTCTCAACCTTTGGCAACTTTAAGCTGCATGGACTTCAAGTCCCAGAATTCCCCAGCCAGGGGAATTCTGGGACTTGAAGCCCATGCAGCTTAAAGTTGATAAATACTGCTTTAGGCTCTCTGAAACTGTGGCCAAGAGTCCAGGAAAGAGACCTGAGGGGGGGGGGGGTGAGGGGGGGTGGCGGTGGCAGCAGCAGGGTGGGCTCTGGGTTCTATTTAAATACACATCCCTGAGTTTCGGTGGGCACCGCCTAGGTCACCCATCTGGAGAACCCAGAACCCCTCCAACGATGGCCGCCAGCACGACGAAGGAGCCTCTGGCAAGCATTGTCATCTACAATACCACAAATTTTTCTTTAAAAAAAAAAAAAAAAGCCCATCTACTTCTCAGTCTACTAGTCCCTTTTTTTCTCCCTCCGTCTCTTGCCTTGATTGCCACCTCGAAGCCCGATATCCGGGAACCCTCCTTGGTCTCTCCGCAGACTCGGGGCACCGATGGGTTTAAGGAAGAGGAGCAGATCGAGAAAGGGAGGGAGGGGCAGGGCCCTTTTTGGGGGGCGGGGAGGGAGGAGAGGGCTGCTTTTAGAAATAAAATCAGGTTTAAAAAAAACCGGGGAGGGGGCAGTTCAAGTTTAGAAAACAGTGACGATAAAACGATGACGAAAGAGAAAAGTTGGTTTGAAGGACTTAGAAGTGGAATGTCGAGCCCATATCCTGGGAATTTAAAAGAAATTCCAGGGGATTTTCTTGGCAACGATACAGAAGTGGTTGATGGGGCAGGATAAAACTGGGAGAAAAAAAAAAAAAGAGGGCAGGGGGATTTCTTTGCTTGTGGAACAGAGGGGCAAAAGGCCGGGACGTCTTTGCTGTTATTGCTTACGTTCTTTAGGGACGAGATGGCCTGAAAGTCACCATTCTCAACCCCAGCCATTTGCAGACGGGTGGACTTCAACTCCCAGAATCCTCTCCTCCTGCCAAGCAAGTCTCCCCCCCCCTCAAAAGTAAAAAAAAAAAAAAAGCCCATTATCATGGGCGTCAGTTCTCCCCTGCCCCGTGGCAGATAAACAATTAGCCCCTTTCGTGAGAAAAGGAACAGAAAGGGAATCGCAAGAGAAGAAGGGCGTCCTTCAAATCAAATCCATCTACGGGGGGGAAAACCGACCTAGAATCGTTCTACGTTATCTAAACTACGTTCCTACTTTTCTTTACCTAATACCTGAGTTCCTCAACACCTTACATTCAGTTTACCCTGTTTGACAGCTCTCCTCCGAGCCCTTCCGCGGGCTGGCATGACAGCGGCTTTACCGGCAAGGCCAAACATTACTTTCTGGCTCCTGGCATCCGCTACTTTTGACCCCTATTTCCCGCTCGTGGGGCAGAAGAGAAGGGCATAAGATTAAGGATGCCGACGGTGAGTTTGCAACCCTGGACCCAAGGATGCATATCCCTTCTGTGGAGGTCTTTTAAGTGGAGGCCGGAAAGCCATTTCTGGCCACGGGGAGGTGGGTTCAAATTCCCGCCTCAAACCCGAGGTTGGGCTCGGTTCCGACGCTCGGTTTTTCGGCCGCGGGGACGGCTCGCGAGCGATCCCCACAAAACCCGCCAGCCAGCCAAAAGGTAACGCCTGGTCTCGTGGTGTGGACAGCTCTTTGCGGGGCGGGGGGGGGGGGAAGAAAAAAGAAAATCATAACCCAAAAAAGGAGGGAAAATAAAAATGCGATGAAACAAAAACGAGCTTTTTTTCGCCACCCGAGGAAGTGACCGAGGACAGGGGACCCGGTTCGGATCACACCGCTGCCCGTTGAGGTATTTTCTGGTTTCGAAGGAAGGAGGGGATTTTCCTGAGAAAAAAAACAACAATGTGGCTGGGGTAACAGGTAGCTCCGGGACCACTGCCCCAGTTGGGGAGAGACCCACGGAAAGACCCGTCAATCCCAGCCACGGATTTTTACCCGTTCTGCCTTGCTGGCATCTGTCAGCAACCGTCAAGTGGGGAAGGTGAGCCAAGCCCAGACGGAAGCACCATCCTAGGGGCAGGTACACCCCCCCCCACTCAAATGCAAGAGGCCAAGGAGCCTGTAACCAGGTTTGGGGTGGGGGAATACAAGATTTTGGGGTTGGAGCCTTCAAATTATTTCCTGGCCCCTGGTGGGCAAGGAGACCCCTTCACCCGCAATTCCTGGATCGGTCTCAGCCCAGCCGCTCGCCTAGAGATGGGCCAAGCGGGCTTCAACTTGATTGAGCCACGTATATGGGGAGAAAAGATGACGTGGACTAAGCCACGTTTTCAGCTCCGTGCTGTTGTGTGAGTACGGGTCCAAGACAGTGGACGGTGGGGCCTGGATCTGAAATAGCTGAGAAAATTCAGGGGACCCTTCCCCGCGCCCCCCCCCCCAACTGAAGAAGCACCAACTTCAGTTGAACCCCTGGAATGCTCAATGTCTATGGAGGTTCTCCGTCATCCAGGTCATGGTTGTCCCAAAGGTGCTTTTTTCAAGAGGCAACTGGACTTTCTTGGTTTTTCCTTGAAGACGATTCGCTTCTCATCCATAAAGCTTCTTCAGCTCTGACTGGATGGTGGTGGGGAATGGAAGGATTTATATTCCTATATATCTATACTCCTATATATTCCTGTCTGCAAGGAATATAAATCTTTCCATTCTCCAGTCACCTAGTCAGAGTTGAAGAAGCTTCTTGGATGAGAAGCGAAACGCCTTCAAAGGAAAACAAGAAATGAGGGGTCCTTGGTGCTCTCTGAGCTTGTTTTCTTGCAGACGTTTCATTACCCAACTAGAAAACATCAGCAGTGCTAGAAGGGAGTGGGGTTTGCAGAGAGGAGGAGGAGGAGGAGGAGGAGGAGGAAGGCTGTGGGGTCTTCGGTGCTCTCTGAGCTTGGTGGTTTTCTTGCAGATGTTTCATTACCCAACTAGATAACATCATCAGTGCTAGAAGGGAGTGGGGTTTGCAGGGAGGAGGAGGAGGAGGAGGAGGAGGAGGAGGGCTNAGTGGGGTTTGCAGAGAGGAGGAGGAGGAGGAGGAGGAGGAGGAAGGCTGTGGGGTCTTCGGTGCTCTCTGAGCTTGGTGGTTTTCTTGCAGATGTTTCATTACCCAACTAGATAACATCATCAGTGCTAGAAGGGAGTGGGGTTTGCAGGGAGGAGGAGGAGGAGGAGGAGGAGGAGGAGGGCTGTGGGGTCCTTGGTGCTCTCTCAGCTTGCTTGTTTTCTTGCAGACGTGTCATTACCCAACTAGATAACATCATCAGTGCTAG
>QLTV01002103.1:110067-120577 GCA_003457575.1 Thermophis baileyi
TGGATGAATTGGGGGGACGGAGGGGAGCTCTGGATGAATTGGGGGGACGGAGGGGAGCGCTGGATGAATTGGGGGGACGGAGGGGAGCTCTGGATGAATTGGGGGGACAGAAGGAACCCTTGGATGAATTGGGGGGACGGAGGGCACCCCTGGATGGCTCTTCAAACACCACATACAGGTCCTCGGCTTACAACAGTTCCATTTAGTGACTGTTCAGTTACAATGGCGCTGAAAAAAAGGGGACTTACGGCTGTTTTTTCACACATACAACTGTTGCGTGATCAATATTCATACGCTCGGCAGCTGATTCGTATTTATGACAAGTCGCAGCGTCCCGGGGGGGTCACACGATCCCCTTTTGCGACCTTCCGACGAGCAAACGTCAGCGGGGGAGCTAACAAGGTTGTTAAGCGAATCTGGTTTCCCCATCGAGTTTGCTCATCGGAAGGACGCGGAAAGGGGACCGCGTGACCCCCCCGGGACGCTGCGACCGTCATAAATATGAGTCAGTTGTCAGGCATCCGCATGTAAATCACATGACACGGGGATCAGGGATGGGTTCCACTTACCTTCCCTACCGGTTCGCATCGCAACGGAAGTGCGCGTTTTGCACTCGCACGCTCGCGCACGCACCTATGTCACATCGGGGAAATGACCCTCTGCGTGTGCGCAGAAGCCTCTGCGCGTGCGCAGAGGGTTCTTTGCCAGCCGCGGCGACCGGAGAACCGGTTCGGGGGCGTGAGCAGCCGGCCATCGCTGCCGGTTCGGCGAGCGGGTGCAAATTTCCGCCACCGGTACGGGCGAACCGGCAGCAACCCACCACTGACGGGGATGCTGCAAAGGTTGGTTCAGTGTGAAAAATAGCCATGAGCCATTTTTTTTCCACTGCTGCTGTAACTTCAAATCGTCACTAAGTGAATGGTTGTAAGTCGAGGACCTCCTGGGCTTCTGCTAAACCTGGGTCTGTTGGTATTTGGGATCCAAGGGCCCAAATGTCTGCTGCCAGGACAAGGGAGGGCACCCCTTTTCAAACAGATTTGGGGATGTTTCCAGGATGCCCTGTTATGAAAGTGCCCATCCGGGCTTCCCTTCTGCCACTCAAGACCCTTCGGCTGAAATTCCCCCCCTCCCCCCCGAAGGAAGAATCCGGATGTCCAAAAAGATCTTAAAAACTCAGCAGGTCCTGGAACCTGGTTGCCAACACAGAAAGCCTCCTCCAAAGCCTTTGAAGGAGGACGCCTAGCACTGATGGTGTTACCTAGTTGGGTCATGAAACGTCTGCAAGAAAACAGGCAAGCTCAGAGGGCACCAAGGACCCCACAGTCCTTCCCCCAGAGGTGGGTTCCTCCCGGTTCGGACTGGTTCGCCTGAACCTGTAGCGACCTGCTGGTGACATCACGATGACGTCACGCATCCAGTTCGGTTGGTGCCAGTCCGTGGACGCTGCCATCTTTTTTTTAAAAAAAAATTTGAATTTTTTTTTGGGAATTTTTTTTCCCTTCTGCACATGCGCAGAAGCCGGGTTTCCGGCACTGCGCATGCGTTGACATCTTGTTTTGCACTGTGCATGCGTGTGCGCACAAAGCGCACCCACGAGGCACGGCCACGCGGCACGGGAGGAAGCGAACCGGCAGCGAGGTAAGTTAGAACCCACCCCTGTCCTCCCCCCCACTTCTAACACTGATGACATTACCTAGTTGGGTCATGAAATGTCTGCAAAGAAACAACCCAGCTCAGAGAGCACCAAGGACCCTTCCTCCTCCTCCTCCATTCTACAAACCCCACTCCCTTCTAGCACTGATGGTGTTACCTGGTTGGGTCATGAAACGTCTGCAAGAAAACAGGCAAGCTCAGAGGGCACCAAGGACCCCACAGTCCTCCCCCAGAGGTGGGTTCCTCCCGGTTCGGACTGGTTCGCCCGAACCGGTAGCGACCTGCTGGTGACATCACGATGACGTCACGCATCCAGTTCGGTCGGTGCCAGTCCGTGGATGCTGCCATCTTTTTTTTTTTTTTTTAAATTGAATTTTTTTTTGAATTTTTTTCCCTTCTGCACATGCGCAGAAGCTGGGTTTCCGGCACTGCGCATGCGTTGCCATCTTGTTTTGCACTGTGCATGCGTGTGCGCACAAAGCGCACCCACGCGGCACGGCCACGCGGCACGGGAGGAAGCGAACCGGCAGCGAGGTAAGTTAGAACCCACCCCTGTCCTCCCCCCACTTCTAGCACTGATGACATTACCTAGTTGGGTCATGAAATGTCTGCAAAGAAACAACCCAGCTCAGAGGGCACCAAGGAATCCACAGTCCTCCTCCTCCTCTTCCTCCACCCAAACCCCACTCCCTTCTAGCACTGATGATGTTACCTAGTTGGGTCATGAAACGTCTGCAAGAAAACAACCCAGCTCAGAAAGCACCAAGGACCCTTCCTCCTCCCTCTCCTCTTCCATTCTACAAACCCCATCCCCTTCTAGCACTGATGATGGTACCTAGTTGAGCCATGAAACGTCTGCAAGAAAACAACCCAGCTCAGAAAGCACCAAGGACCCTTCCTCCTCCCTCTCCTCTTCCATTCTACAAACCCCATCCCCTTCTAGCACTGATGATGGTACCTAGTTGAGCCATGAAACGTCTGCAAGAAAACAACCCATCTCAGAGAGCACCAAGGACCCCTCCAAAGCCTTTTACCTGTGAAGCTCATCGTCGGAGGGCGAATACTTGGCGGTCACGTCCGCCAGGTCCCCGAAGATCTGCTTGCTGTAGACGGTGAGGGAGGAGAGGAGGATCAGCTCCTGCCAGGTGGAGCTCAGGAGGCAGGTGTAGTCCTTGATGGACAGCTCGCAGAAAAAGGGCAGCTTCTTGATCCAGGAGATCTGACGGAAGAGAAGCTCATCCGCCAGCCGGCACAGCAGGGCAAACAGCTCGGCCTGGGTCACTCTGTACCTGCGGGAGCCGGGAACAGGAAAGAGGTTGGAAGTGTAAAAAATGAAAATTCCCTACGAAACTATGTGATCGGGCTTGATACATTGACACTGAAAGCTTGAAAATGTATGTAGAATGTGTAACTCCTTAGCATCAGAGCGTGTTAATATAATGCAACTGGCAGTTGAAACAGAGTTCTTTTCAGGTGGGGCGGGGGAGTAGAACGTCTTAACTCCTCAGCATCAGAGCGTGTTAATATAATAATGTATAATAAGAAATACTAATGATCTGATGGTCATTTCGAAAAATCCTTTGTTAGCGAGCACCTAGAAGCCAAAAGGAATATACGTGCCAAGTTTCAGGTTTGTAGGCTTTACGGTTCTGGAGATCTGGAGATTTGTGAGTGGTATTTGGCTTTTATATAAACCGTATTTTTCAGACTATAAGACGCACCGGTGTATAAGACGCACCAAGATTTCGAAGAGGTAAGTAAGAAAAAAAGGTTTTTGTCCTCCCTGGCCCCCAGGAGCACTCTGCAGGCCTCCCAAACCCTCTGTGCACCCCGTTTTTCACAAAAATGGGATGCGGGGGCGGGGCTTCGGGAGGCCAAAAATGGCTGTATTTGGTGTATAAGACGCACCAACATTTCCACCCTCTTTTAGGAGGGAAAAAGGTGCTTCTTATACTCCGAAAAATACAGTATATAGATGATGGACATGTGATAAAACAAAACAAAACAAAAAAAAAATGGAGTAGGATTCATATTTTAATACTAAAAAATCTTGAAAACGGGAGATAAAAAACAAAACCAGAATTTTTCCTTTTGGGTTTAATCATGGAAAAAGCACTAGAGGGAAAAAATTTGGAACTTTGTTATTATCTATGTTGACCGCAGCTATAAGACTATATTGCATGCCCCAAAATGGAAGGGGCCCTTCGATTCCTACCATGGATGAACAGTTGCAGAAGCTGATGGAGTTTGGCCGAAATGGCAAAATTGACTATTTGGATTAAAGAAAAGAATAGAAGTGCTTTTGTTGCCACGCAGAGACCGCTTCTGAACTTTGTGCTTGAAGTGGGAAAAGAACGAAACTTTGATTTTGGGGTTTTACCGATTAGACGGATAGGTCTTTATAGAAATGGCTGGTTCATATTATTGTGAAAAAATATATATGAAAAGTTGTGATTTGATGTTAATGCCTTCTTTTACTGCAACGATGAGAGTCGGAAGTCAATGAACTTCTTTTTCTTTCTTTTTTCTTACCTTTCCTCACCTCCCCTTCCCCCCCTTTTTCCTCCCCACTGCTTTCCTATTTACTTTGTGCTTTGTGTTTTACTTTACTTTATAACTCAATGTTACTGTAACAAAAAAAAAGGGGGGGGGAAGAGGTTGGCATGGGACAGCAAAGAAGGCCGTTTCCGGTCCCTGCTTCTCCTGGTAGCCGTCCACTAAATTTGTGGCCTTTTCTGGGCCGCTGAGACACGGGTGAATCAGGGGTGGGTTCTAACTTACCTCGCCGCCGGTTCGCTTCCTCCCGTGCTGTGCCTCGTGGGCGCAAATTTTTTTTTTTTAAAAAAGCCAAAAACAAGATGGCGGCGCATGCGCAGTGTTGGCAACTCGGCTTCTGCTTATGCGCAGAAAAAAAAATAAATAAAAATAAATAAATAAATAAAATTCCAAAAAAAAAGATGGCGGCGTCCACAGACCGGCACCAACTGAACCAGCTCCGTGACGTCACCAGCGGGTTGCTACCAGTTCGGGCGAACCGGTCCAAACCGGGAGGAACCCACCTCTGGGGTGAATATGCAGAAAAGGCCCCTCGTTGCTTCCGCAGGCCCATTTTGACCCACTACCTGGAACGGCCAGACTGTTTTCCCACAATCCCCCCTCTGCAGGAGTTACGACATTAGTTTTGGCCCAGGGGCTTCAAGAGATTGGGGTCTATCTCATCTCATGCCCTGGCTTCAAAACAGAGGACTGGGACGAAGCAGAGGGATAACAGAGTTGGAAGGGACCATGGGAGGTCTTCTAGTCCAACCCCCTGCTCATGTAAGGCTTGAGACAAATGGCTGTCCAGTCTCTACTTAAAATGGTTGGAAACTAACCAAAGAGAGAAGCAACCTGGAATTAAGGAGGAACTTCCTAACAGTGAGGACAATGAACCAGTGGAACAACTTGCCACCGGAAATCGTGGACGCTCCATCACTGGAGGTTTTTAAAGAAGAGACTGGACAGTCACTTGTCTGAGATCGTATAGGTTCTCCTGCTTGAGCAGGGGGCTGGACTAGAAGACCTCCAAGGTCCCTTCCAGCTCTATTCTATTCTAATTCTAAAAACCTCCAGTGTTGGGAGCATTCACAACTTCCAGTGGTTCTGTCAGAAAATTTCTGCTTAGTTCTAGGTTGCTTCTCTCCTTGATCAGTTTCCACCCATTGCTTCTTGTCCTACCCTCAGGTGCTTTGGAGATTAGCTTGACTCCCTCTTCTTTGTGGCAGCCCCTGAGATATTGGAAGACTGCTATCATGTCTCCCCTAGTCCTTCTTTTCATCAAACTAGACATACCCAGTTCCTGCAACCGTTCTTCATATGTTTTAGCCTCCAGTCCCCTAATCATCTTTGTTGCTCTTCTCTGCACTCTTTCTAGAGTCTCAACATCCTTTTTTACATTGTGGCGACCAAAACTGGATGCAGTATTCCAGGGGTGGCCTTACCTTCAAGGCATTATAAAGCAGTAGTTATACTTCATGTGATCTTGATTCTATCCCTCTCTTAATGCAGCCTAGGCAGAGGTGGGTTCCTCCCGGTTCGCCCGAACTGGTAGCGACCCGCTGGTGATGTCACGATGACGTCACAGATCCGATTCGGTTGGTGCCGGTCCATGGGCGCTGACATCTTTATTTTGAATTATTTTTTTTTAATTTTTTCCGTTTTTTTTTCTTCTGAGCATGCGCAGAAGCCGAGTTTCCAGTACCGTGCATGCGTCGCCATCTTGTTTTCAGCTTTTTTTTGGGGGGGGGGGCTTTTTAAAATTTTTTTGCACTGCGCATACAAAAAACCCACCCTTGAACCCACCCGAGCCTAGGATTGGATTGGCTTTTTTGGCGGCTGCAGCAGACGGCTGGCTCATATTGAAGTGACGGTCAATTTAATATAATCATCATTTTAGCCACCGTCTAATCCATTGCAGGATGAAGGCCTCTTTCCCCATGTTTCCAACCAATACGGTCCTGAGTTTTCTTTTGCCACTCGGGCCCGCAATACTCATTGAAGAGATTTAATCGTATTTAAGTGACTGACTTCAGTGCCAAGAGGAGGAAGAGGGAGGAGCGATTGAAGACTCACCCGTCTTCAATCAGCATCGGGGTGCCCAAGGGCTCCAGGTCTTCCGCAGACACCAGCTGGCTGATGAGGAGCCCATGGGCCTGGGGGTCGAGGCTACGGGGCTGGGGGGGCAGCAGGGCCGTGTGAGTCGGGCAGCTGAGGAGGTGCGGCAGGTACTGGTAGGGGGTGGACACCGGCGTGCCCATGTACTGATCCCTGAGAACCGTAAATCCGTTCATCTCCACGGACCTACTGGAAGAGGCAAGGCAGGGCTGAGAGAGAAGGGAGGGGGAAAGAGACCCTCGACCGATCTGAACGCCCCCCCCCACACCTCCCTGCCCCCAAAGCCTTGGCTGCCCTCCCCGGAGTCCCACCTCGAAGACGGAGTTGAGACCGGAGAAGGCTGGTTGCTTTCCGACACCCCGTTCCCCGGGGAGCTGTTGTCGCTGTCTCCGTTGTTACACCAGGAGATGTTGGCCTCCCCTTCGAACTCCTGGCCGGACATGATCCGCTCGATCTCTTCCTCGGAGATCTGCTCTCCCCACCCCGCCCCGGGAGAAAGAAAGCCAGGGAGAGGAGGGTTAAATAGATCGCTTGGATTGGACGGTCGGGGTTTATGGCTCGGCCCATCGATTCGACCAGCGGAAGAGACGCGAAACCCACCCTCCTCTGGGGAGGTGGGAATTTGGCGGCAGCAGGAATGCCACACCTTGCAAGGTAGAAGTGCTCACCTGGACAGGTCCAATGCTCTTGTTCCTGCCCCCGGGCATGCCGTCTTCACGGATGGCTGGCAGGGAAGGAAAAGGAAGCTAGTCAGGACTCTAGCAAGGTGCCCAGCTAACCATCTGTAGAAGCTAAGCATTTTTCTTCCATGCTCTTAACTTTTGGTGACTTCTACACTGGCGTGGCTCTCGTGCTGAAGGCCTCAAGACCGCCTCCCCTTGACTGTAGAGGTCATAGAGCCGTGGTGGCGCAGTGGTGAGAATGCAGGATTGCAGGCAAACTCGGCCGACTGCCAGCAGTTCGATTCCCACCAGCTCAAGGTTGATTTGGCATTCCATCTTTCCGAGGTCGGTAAAATGAGGACCCAGATTGTTGGGGGGGCAATACGCTCTTTCTGTAAATAGCTTAAGGAGGGCTGTAAAGTACTGTGAAGAGGTGTATAAGTCTAAGTGTTTATCTATCTATCATCTATCTATCTATCTATCTATCTATCTATCTATCTATCTATCTATCTATCTATCTATCTATCTATCTACTATCAGCTGTTGTGGCGCAATGGTTAGAATGCAGTATGGCAGGCTAACTCTGCCAACTGTCAGCAGTTTGAGCCTGACCGGCTCAAGTTTGACTCGGCCTTCCATACTTCCGAGGTGGGTAAAATGAGGACCCAGATTGTTGGGGGGGCAATACGCTGACTCTGTAAATAGCTTAAGGAGGGCTGTAAAATACTGTGAAGAGGTGTATAAGTCTAAGTGTTTATCTATCTATCTATCTATCTATCTATCTATCTATCTATCTATCTATCTATCTATCTATCTATCTATCTATCTATCATCTATCAGCTGTTGTGGCGCAATGGTTAGAATGCAGTATGGCAGGCTAACTCTGCCAACTGTCAGCAGTTCGATCCTGACCGGCTCAAGTTTGACTCGGCCTTCCATCCTTCTGAGGTGGGTAAAATGAGGACCCAAATTGTTGGGGGCAATAGGATGACTCTGTAAACCGCTTAGAGAGGACTGTAAAGCACTGTGGAGCGGTATATAAGTCTAAGTGCTATTGCTATATGATCTCCTGACCAGGAGGAGGCGCTGCATGACACATTTTGTGCTCATTGGGATTCTTCAGGAGAAGGTGACCTCTGTATTTTAGGTAATCCTCGACTTACAACCTTAACTGAGCCCGTAAGTCGTGCCAGCTGTGGATGAGAAGAAAGAGAAGGCCACCAACCCCTGGTCCAACCTGATCAGCAGAGAGATGGAGCTGTACAACTTTCTCTTCTCCCTAGAGAACAGGGTTCTCAACCACCCCGCTGGCCAGGGAAAATAGGGGGCTCTACCGTGTGTGTGTGTGTGTGTGTGTGTGTGTGTGTGTGTGTGTGTGTGTGTGTGAAGCAGGCGGACTTTTGTTTGTTTGTTTAAGCAGGTCTGCAGCTGCAAAAATATGAGCAGCTTTCTGGGTTGCGGGTTGCATTGCTGGCCACCGCTGGTCGAAGACCTTCAGGCTCCCTCTGGTGGCCACACACCAGACCAGCTGCTGCCCCCTGGGAAAACTTTTGTTTCCCGCTTTTGGGGTGCTCCGAAGCAGATGGGAAGCCAGCCTCCAAGTGCCAGCCAGATGCAGGGAAGAAAACAGCCCGTTTCTTAAATGAGCAGCTGTGGCCTGAAGACCCTGCCCAGAACCTGGACAGCAGCTTCTGAAACTTCTCTAAAGTAGCTTCCACCATCCTAGGATAACGGGAAGGCTGCTTAGATAGGGGTCAACCACGATCCACCTCTCTTTCGGTCTCTCTTTCCTCTTTCCTCTCTGTTTCCTCTGTCTTTCTTTCCTCTCTGTCTCTCTTCCCTCTTTCTGTCTCTTTTCTCTCTTTCTGTCTCTCTTCCCTCTTTCTTCTCTTTGTTTCCTCTTTCTGTCTTTCTTTCCTGTCTCTCTTCCCTCTTTCTGTCTCTTTCCTCTCTTTCTGTCTCTCTTCCCTCTTTCTTCTCTTTGTTTCCTCTTTCTGTCTTTCTTTCCTCTGTCTCTCTTCCCTCTTTCTGTCTCTTTCCTCTCTTTCTTTCCTGTCTCTTTCCTCTCTCTCTTTCTCTCTGTCTGTCTCCCTTTCTGTCTCTTTCCTCTCTCTCTCTCTTTCTGCCTCTTTCCTTCTCTTTCTCTTTCCGTCTCTTTCTGTCTTTTTGTCTCTCTTTCCTTTCTGTCTCTTTCTTTTTCTCTTTCTCTCTCTTTTCTCTTTCTCTGTCTCTTTCCTCTCTTTCTCTGTCTCTTTCCTCTCTTTCTCTCTCTTTCCTTTCTGTCTTATTTTTCTCTTTCTCTCTCTTTTCTCTTTCTCTCTGTCTCTTTCCTCTCTTTCTCTCCCTGTCTCTTTCCTCTCTTTCTCTCTCTTTCCTTTCTGTCTCTTTCTTTTTCTCTTTCTCTCTGTCTCTTTCCTCTCTCTCTCTCTCTCTCTCTCTCTCTCTGTCTCTTTCCTCTCTTTCGTCTCTTTCTTTCTCTCTCTCTCCTCTCATTCCGTCTCTCTTTCCTACCACTCAAGACCCACAGACCTCCAATCACACAGGTAAACCCAAGCCAAATGGATCTTTAAGGGAGAATTCCATTCTCGGCTTTGATGACTGACTATTGGCAGGACCACCCTCTGGGCAGACCCCTATCTGATGTCTATGGAGATTCTCCCTCACCCAAGTCACGGTAAGGGTCCCAAAGGTGCTTTCTCAAAAAACAACTGGACATTCTAGGTTTTTTTTTTTTTACCTTGAAAATGTTTCTCATTCCAAGAAACTTCTGGCTCTTCTTGGATGAGAAGCAAAACGTTTTTCGAAAAAGTCCAGTTGCTTTTTGGAAAAGCACCTTTGGGACCCTTACCTTAAATTCAATCACAGGTTCCTCCCTACCTGGACCTTCTAACATCAGCAAAAAAGACCCCAAACGGAAAGGAAGGCAAGCCCAGCTAAGAAAGTTGGCCACCAGCATCTGTTCTAGTAGGTTAATTGATTAAATTGATTAAAAGAGGCACCCTTTCAATACACTGATTCATCACAGAATAGAATGACAGAGTTGGAAGGGACCTTGGAGGTCTTCTAGTCCAACCCCCTGCTTAGGCAGGAAACCCTACACCACTTCAGACAAGTGGCTATCCAACCTCTTCTTGAAAACCTCCAGTGTTGGAGCATTGACAACTTCTGGAGGCAAGGAGTTCCACTGGTTAATTGTTCCGACTGTCAGGAGATTCTTCCTTAGGTGAGTCAAGTCTCCTTGGCCTTCCTCCTCCGGTGGCCTCCAAGCGGGCAGGGCTGATCTAGAACTTGACTCTGCAAGGGTTAATATCAATCAGAGTAGAGCTGGGAGGGACCTTGGAGGTCTTCTAGTCCAACCCCCCTGCTCAAGCAGGAGACCCTATAATATCATTTCAAACAGGTGGCTGCCCAGTCTCTTCTTAAAAACCTCCAGTGATGAAGCACCCACAACTTCTGGTGGCAAGCTGTTCCACTGGTTAATTGTCCTCACTGTTGGATAGGATTGGAATGAATAGAACAGAACAGAACAGAACAGAATAGAA
>QLTV01002104.1:11790-38885 GCA_003457575.1 Thermophis baileyi
CCTAATTAAGAAATACCACTTAGAAACAAAGAAGATCAAGGAAGCACTGGAAATAATAAAGCAGCAAATAACAACTATAGCCAGGAAGATTAGCAGATATGAAGCTCGAATTGCAAATTATAGGCAGAACCTCCAATTTCAATCCAATCAGAAACGTTTCTACCAATCCATCAATGGAGAAACTGCAGTGAATCAGCCAGCACCTGACAAGAAACAGTGCAGTTCTGGACGCAGATATGGGATAACCCAAAGAAATACAACAAGGATGCAGCTTGGTTAAAAGAGGTGGATAAGAATAAAAAAGAAGTTGAAATGAAAGAACTAGTAATAACAACAGAAATGGTAGAGAAAATTGCAAGGAAGCTCAAGAATTGGTCAATACCAGGTGAAGATAAACTGCATGTTTTTTGGTTGAAACATGTAACTGGTATGTACCCACTCATTGCCAAGCAGTTTAACAACATACTACAAGGAGGTGAAATTGAAGAGTGGCTAACATCTGGCAGAACCTACCTGATAATGAAAGATCTAGCAAAAGGTGCAGCACCAGGCAACTCCAGGGCAATTACCTGCTTACCAACAATTTTCAAATTGTTAACTGGTGTGGTAGCTGATGCAGTCCAACAGCATCTAGTTGAAAACAATCTCTTTCCACCTGAGCAGAAAGGAAACCACCCCAATAGCAGAGGAACAAAAGATCAACTCCTAATTGACAAAATGATTTTGGAAAACTGCAAGAGAAGGAAGACCAACCTGAATGTAGCATGGATTGACTACAAAAAGGCATTCGACTCTCTGCCACATGACTGGATAATCAAGTGCCTAGAAATAACAGGAGTCAGTAGAAACATCAGAAGCTTTGTGCAAAGATCAATGGCACAATGGAAGACACAGTTGCAGGTGAATGGTGAGAGACTGGGAGAGGTTAATATCAAGAGAGGAATATTTCAAAGAGATTCACTATCACCACTACTATTTGTCATTGCACTGTTTCCTCTGTCCACAATACTGAATAACTCAGGCCATGGCTATCAAACCTCAAAAACATCTGCCAGACTATCCCACCTCCTTTACATGGACGATTTGAAGCTGTATGGAAAAACACCATCTGAATTAGAATCGCTGCTCAACACTGTCCATATATATAGCCAAGATATTGCAATGGAGTTGGGATTGGACAAATGTGCCACACTCACTATCAAACAAGGAAAAATAGTGAAAACTGAAGGAATCAAGATGCCCCATGAAAATAACATTAAGAGTCTGGATGAAGATGATTACTACAAATACCTGGGTATGCTTCAAGCTGACAACATCAAGCACACTGAAGTCAAAAAAAAGATTAGAGGTGAATACATCAAGAGAGTGAATAAGATCTTAAAGGCCAAACTCAATGGAGGAAATACCATCAAGGCAATCAACATCTGGGCAATTCCAGTCATTAGATACACAGCAGGAATAATGGACTGGACTCAAGCAGAACTAAAAGCAATGGATAAAAAATCATGACAATGAATCATGCCCTTCATCCTCGCAGTGACATTTGACAGACTCTACCTACCAAGGCAAATGGGTGGGCGTGGAATGTTGCAAGTACATCAGATGGTTGAAGAAGAAAAATGGGCTTTGGAAGAATATCTGAAGGACAGTGAAGAAGATGCACTGAAGTTAGTATGCCAGGAAGGCTTACTGACTACTGGAGAGACCAACTGGCCTACAAGAAAGACCAAATGAAGAACAAAATGGAGGCATGGGAAGACAAAGCACTACATGGCCAGTACATTAAAAAAATAGCAGGGAAAGCAGATAATAACAAGACCTGGCAATGGCTAAGAGCAGGAAAGTTAAAGAAAGAGACTGAGGGACTAATTCTGGCTGCACAAGACCAAGCCTTAAGGACAAAGCCAGAATTGAGAAGACAGCAACAGACAGTAAGTGCCGCCTATGCAAAGCAGCTGAAGAAACAGTGGACCACCTGGTAAGCTGCTGCAAGAAGATTGCACAAACTGACTACAAGCAGCGGCATGACAAAGTAGCAACAATGGTGCATTGGAAGATCTGCAAGAAATATCATTTGCCTGTAAGCAAGAACAGGTGGGACCATAAAATAGAAAAAGTCATAGAAAATGAAGAAGTTAAATTGCTCTGGGACTTCAGAATCCAGACAGACAGGCACCTGCCACATAAGACCCCGGACTTAACAGTTGTCGATAAGAAAGACAAAAGACAAAAAAGTCTGGATAGTGGATGTGGCAGTGCCTGGAGACAGCAGAAGAGAAGAGAAAGAGTCCCTTGGGAGTTGGGCGGCATACAAATGTAATAAATAATAATAATAATAATAATAATAATAATAATTGGAGAAGATCACAAAATACAAAGACCTACAAATAGAAATAGAACGACTGTGGCAAAGGCAAGCAAGGGTAGTACCAATAGTAATAGGCGCCTTGGGTGCAGTCCCAAAACAACTGGAGCACCACTTGAACACCACAGGCATTGACAAATTTGGCATCAGTCAATTGCAGAAGGTGGCTTTACTTGGAACTGCTTCCATCCTGCAACAATATCTGTAACACCATCAAACATCCAGATTTGCCTATCCCAGGTCCTTGGTAAGGACTCGATAGGTAGAAAAAAATGCCAAACCCAGTCTGAACATCTGGCTGACTGTGCAATGATTAATAACAATAATGATGATGATGTTGTGCCATTTGCACACAAAGCAAACAATCACCAGCTTATAAGAATGTGGAAAAAACCACTCAAGCAGCACAATGAAAACTGAGCATGCTCATTGTCCACATAATTCTGATGCCAGCTGCAACCCTGAACAGGAATTCTCCTTCCTGCAATATTTGTATAGATCTTGTAAGCACTATTGTTGTTTTTTTAAGTTTGTTTATTCATTTCTTTTTAAAATATCGGACACAGTGCAACCGTCCTGGCGTTATCTCCGCCATACATATTAACGTATATAACCAAAACTATATCATACATTGTTCTTTTACCATACATTGCTCATTATACATATATATATATTCTACTCGATATATTCATTTATGTTTACTTTGTTTATATATATCTTACATATGTTACATCCAGGGGTGGGTTCCTCCCAGTTCAGACTGGATCGCCCGAACTGTTAGCAACCTGCTGGTGACGTCACAGATCCGGTTCGGTCGGTGCCAGTCCATGGGCGCAGCCATCTTTTTTGGGGAATTTTTTGTGAATTTTTTACTGTTTGGAAGGTTTTTCCTGTTCTGCTGCTTGAAAAAGGGCCCTCCCACCCGCCCCTGGGTTTATGCTGACCTTTATTCCTTCGCCCGAAGCACAGCTGATCAGCTCCTCAGCTGTGTTTCGGGCTGATTGCAGCTACTGAGCATGTGCGGAAGCAAAATTGCACGAGGGAACGCATGCAAAATGTCGCGATGCGAACCGGTGGGGAAGGTAAGTGGAACCCACCCCTGGTTACATCACTCTCTATATATGCAAATCCTGGTTATTTCTTGTAAGCACTATTGTTAATAACCATACACATAACCTATTGTTACACATAACATGACGGAGCACTTCTTGTGTTTTTGGGAGGGCAACACTCCATTGTTGACCAGGAATCTAATATTTCTATTGAAAATCTTGAGGGAGCATATGTGCCAATGTCACCATTGCCTCTGCAGGCCTTCAAGATCATGGAAAGTTCCTCAGGAAACACCCAAAGTCCCTGAGATGGCACCACCAAGGGCGGTGGGTGGCTATTTCTGTACTTATTTATCTTATCTAGAGTGTGCCAGCTTGTCTGGGTGGAGTGTGCCAGTGCTTCTGGGTGGAGAAGTGGACAATGTAGCAAACATATAAATGTGAGTGTCAAAGTATTGTATTGGTTAAATTGTATTGGTTAAATACAAAGCTCTTTGGCACCAGGATATGCCTGGTGTCTGCCCCCCAGGGGGATCAATTGACTTAGGAGTTTTTGAGACCATGGGAGACTATGCCCAAGGGGGCATGGACAAAAATCAGCAAGCTTATTATGCACTTTTTTGGACTCTGTAAGGAAATAAAACAATGTTAAAGGATTTTGGCCTATGTCACCCTCCTGGGCTTAAGCCTTCCACTCTTTCAGTCCCCCCCCCCAATCTTATAAGGGATATTACCCCCTTACAGAGCATGTTGCTATCAGAAGGGGGGATACCCAGAAGGTATTAGTTTATACCCCCTTTTCCACTTCAGATCTCTACACATGGAAGGACTGGCTTGGTTCCTACACAGCAGCCCCACGTAAATACGCTGATCTGGTCTTGTCCATTATCCGTACTCACAACCCCAACTGGGCAGACATGCAGGCCATGTTAGATGTTTTTCTTACGTCTGAAGAAAGACGTTTAGTAGTAACTGCCGCAAGGAAACTTGCTGAGGAGAGAAAGGCCCTTTTTCTGGAAACCAACCCTAAGTGGTCTATCAATAGCTATGACAGCCCACATTATGAACACTTGAAGGCATTCCAAGATCTCATTGACACTGCCTTGAAAACTGCTGTTCCAAAACAGAAGAACTTAGGAAAGATATATGGTGTCCATCAGCTGCCATCACAAAGCCCAAGTTACTTCCTTGAGTGCCTTTATTAGGACTTTCGGAAGTACAGTGACTTGAATCCAGAAGTCTCGGAGAATCACCGTTTGGTGAATATGCTTTTTATTGGTCAGAGCACTCTGGACATTAGGCACAAGCTGCAAAAGTTGAATGGTGCCTCATCTGATACAATAGAAAAGCTTCTGAAAGTAGCCTACAGAGTATATGTGGCTAGACCCGAGACTGAGGCAAGAGTGGCCAAGAGAGAAGAAAAGCGCAGTGTTGTCCTTCTTGCCCAGGAACTCCGGAAAGCACCCCTAATGGGAGGGGGAGGCAGTGGTCTTTGCGGAAGAGGAGGGTGAGGAGTTGGCGGGCCCCCTTGAGGCAGGAATGTTGGAGCTTACTTCTCCAAACAGCTTGATCCAATAGCCCATGGATGCCCAACATGTCTTCAGGCCGCTGCAGCTGTTGTCCTTCGGAAGCTGCTAAACAATTTGTCAAGTTTTGAAGTACGCTTTTGCTGTTGCAACAAGAATTAAAGAAGGCGATGAATGGAAGACCACCTTCAATTGCCCATTAGGATGCTACCAATTTAGGGTGATGACCTTTGGACTACAGGGAGCACCAGCCATGTTCATGCAACTGATAAATGAAGTGTTGCACGAGCACCTATACAAAGGGGTTCTGGTGTATCTGAATGACATTCTCATCTATTCTGTAACAATGGACAAACACATGAAACTAGTACGCCAGGTACTAGAAAAACTCCTGAACGCCAAGTTGTATGCCAAACTGTCAAAATGCGAGTTCAATAAGACCAGCCTAGACTACCTGGGCTATAGAGTGTCTTGTGAGGGGGTGGAGATGGACCCCGGGAAAGTGAAAACCATTTTAGAATGGCAAGCCCCACGGACCCGCAAACAATTGCAAAGTTTCCTGGGCTTCACAAATTTCTATAGGCAATTCATCCCCTCCCTTGTGAAAATCACCCTACTGATCACAGAGCTATTGAAAACTGGTGGGGGGGAGGGAGAAACCCCGGCCCAGCCAGCCGCTATCCTGGACAATGGAATGCCAAGCGGCATTTGAGAAACTTAAGTGACTGTTTGCAGCTGAGCCGATCCTAAAGCACTCCAACCCCAAGGAACCATCTGTGATCCAGGCGGACACCAGCAATGTGGCATTGGGGGCAGTTCTCCTCCAAAAGAACAAAGAGGGGAAACTGCAACCATGCGCCTACATGTCCCAAAAACTAAATGAGACAGAGAGACGTCGGGTGGTATGGAAGAAAGAAACCTTTGCAGTGCGGTGGGCGCTGCTTATGTGGAGACAGTTCTTAGAGGGCAGTAAAATCCCTTTTGAAGTATGGACTGACCACAAAAATCTAGAGGCATTAAGAACCCCTTGCAAACTTTCCCCGAAGCAGGTGCGGTGGACCCAGTATTTCAATCAGTTTGAATTCACATTGAAGTACATCCCGGGGGTGGGGATTCCTAGCTGATGTGCTGTCCCGCATGCCCCAATACAAAAGCACCTGAGAGGAAGTAGTTAATTCTATTATTCCTACAAAACAGCTGGCAGCACAAGTAACCACTCAGCAGCAGGCAAAGGAAAACCCCCCAAACCCTAGCAACACTTTGACCCAACAGATGAAAAAAGAACTACAGACACATGGTTTGGAGCCCACAGAGGGGAGTTGACATTAAGGGGGGAATTGGCCTGGAAAGAGGGCAGACTGTACGTTCCTGAAAGGCTATGGACGCAAGTCTTGCAACGCAGCCATGACGCTAAGCAAGCCGGCCACTTCGGGTTCCTAAAAAACCCTACACCTGACCAAACAGCAATTCTGGTGGCCAGGCATGAAAAAGGACAGACAGAGCTATGTAAAAAGTTGTGCCGTATGTGCGTCCATGAAGCGGAGACCAGGGAAGACTCCAGGACTGCTACAGCAAGTAGCTGAGCCAACCCGGCCATGGGAAGAAATAGCCATGGACTTTATAGTAGAGCTCCCGGAAAGTGGGGGGAATACTGTAATGTGGACCATAGTTGACTTGTTCTCTAAGCAGGCTCACTTTGTAGCTTGCCCGAGCCTCCCATCAGCTCAGAAGGTAGCCAGGATGTTTCCGCAGCAGATCTATCGACTGCACATGAAACACATCATCTCAGACAGAGGGGTTCAATTTACGGCTATATTCTGGTGGGAATTTATAAGGCTAATAGGGTCCTCCCAGGGGCTCAGTTCTGCGTTCCATCCGAGCACGAATGGGGCTGTAGAACGAGATAACGCAATGGTGGAGCAGTACCTACGTTGCTATGTCAACTATCAGCAATCAAATTGGGCAGAACTCCTACCATTTGCTGAAGTTGCATACAACAATGTGGTGCATAGTAGTACTGGACTCACCCCTTTTAAAATAGCTACAGGGATGGAATTTGTACCCATGCCAGAGTACCCAAGAGAACCTCCCTAATCAGTAACCCTAACGGAGTGTGTAGATTCTCTCCAAAATGCATGGGGCAATGTAAAGGAGGCCCTAGCTAAAGCAACGCAGAGTCAGAAAAAGCAAGCCAACAAGAAACTGACTCCCCAAGGGGAGTTCCACATAGGAGACAAAATGTAACTGTCCACGAAGTACTTAAAGCTGAGGCTACCTTGCAGAAAACTGGGTCCCAAGTACGGTACGTAGGACCCTTCCCCATAGTGAAGGTGATCAACCCGGTCATGGTAGAATTAAAACTGCCCAAGATATTGGGAAAGGTGCATCCAGTATTCCATTGCAGCTTGCTAAAACCAGCCCAGGGCTCTAAGTTAAGGCCAATTGGAAAAGATGCCCCAGGTCCAATTATAGTGGGAGGTGAAAGACACTATGAGGTTAAATGAATCTTAGATTCTAGGCATTATAAAGGAAAGCTGCAATACTTAGTGCAATGGAAAGGCTATCCAATTTCAGAGGCAAGGTGGATCAAAGCCCACAATATTAAGGCAAATCGCTTAATAGGCAGATTCCATGCAAAGTACCCTCAGAAGCCAGGGCCCCTCCAAGGAAGAGTTTAGAGTAAATGATAATAACATGTAATTATTGTTTTCCAGGTATCCCCTACACTTTGGGGGGGGGGATTATAATGACTTTGTCAAGTTTCAAAGTACGCTTTTGCTGTTGCAACCATTATCGCTTCTCAGCTTGCCAACGAACCAGGGGGGAGGGAAGGGGGAGATGGAATGTAGGCTCCAGACATCAAGAAGACAGCCGTGAGAACCAAGGACACTTCGGCAGGTATTTGTCAAAGCCAAAGACTTTTCTCATAAAAATGCAATGAGACTCAATTGGACAATGTGACCTGCACTAATGGGGGGGAGGGAGAATCCTATACTTTGATTATGTGGGTTTGTGCGGGAATTATCTAGATCTGGTTTTGACTTCATCAGTGCCGAAACAATGTATTCAATAAAGCTTTGCATTAAGAGATTGGATTGTCTCGACTGTGCCTGCTTTGGTTGGGTTCGTCAGTCGGAACGTTGACACAATTGACCTTTGGTGCCCCTATTGTAGTGGAAACTCCTCACTCCATTCCAGAATTACTTGCATCAAAGTGAGGTTATTGGCTC
Source organism: Thermophis baileyi (assembly GCA_003457575.1). Lineage (NCBI taxonomy): Eukaryota > Metazoa > Chordata > Lepidosauria > Squamata > Dipsadidae > Thermophis > Thermophis baileyi. The sequence goes on from QLTV01002104.1 coordinate 19,964, forward strand.
ACAGCCAGTTGCCTCGAAAAGTATAGATAGCCCTCCTTGACAACCCCCATGTCCATTTAAAATGGAGTGGCAGGTTCAATCCGGCCACCTTTCTTCCCCAAGTGGAACAGGACATTGACTACGATTGTGTCCAAACCATTGCTGAGGTGTTTTCTTGCTGTCCAGACTTGGGTGACCGGCCACTTGAGGATGCAGTTAAGGACCTGTATACAGATGGCAGCAGCTTTATTTACCAGGGAGAGAGGCTGGCTGGGTATGCTGTGGTCACTCTAGATCAGGGCTGTCAAACTCACAGCCCACGGGCCGGATGCGTCATGCGCTGGCCACGCCCGGTTTAGCAAAGGGGGAAAAAGTCCCGATACGTCACGTGATGCTGCCGTGACGACGCAAGTTTGACACCCCTGCTCTAGATCAAGTACTGGAAGCAGCAGCCCTCCCTGCAGGAACTTCAGCCCAAAAGGCCGAGCTCATTGCTTCGATGAGATCCTTAGAGTTGTCAGAAGGCACGGTTGTAAATATTTTCACAGATAGTAAGTTCGCCTTTTGTGTTGTACATGTACACAGTGACTTGTGGAAGGAGCGAGGGTTGCTGACCGCCCAAGGCATCCTGGTTAAATATGGACCTGAAATAATGCGATTGTTAGATCTCAAGATCATGTTTTGCTTCCTAGCAGGGTAGCCATTATACATGTAAGGGCCCATGGAAAGGATGATAGTAAACACGGTAAGGGAAATGCCCTGGCCACCCGTGCCACAAAGTCTGCTGCCTCAGGTCCCCTGTCCCTTTGGTATGTTTGTGCACTCATACCTTCATACTTGCCTGTGCAGGCTTCTACGTACACCTCTCAGGATAGGCACAGAGCTCACAAAATGGATGCTGTTCATCAGGGAAATTGGCTGGAGAAGGATGGTAAATGTCTTCTCCCTACGCATGACTTTGGGCCCACCTAAGAGAATTACATCAAGTATGCATTGGGGTTCCAAGGCGATGTCTGAGTTTCTTATAAAGAACTATATTTGTCCAGGCATTTTTGGTAAGGCTCTTATAGTTGTCAGGCAATGTGTCGTTTGTCAAAAGAATAATCCAGCAAGATCCCAAAAGTTCCAGTTAGGCAAACTTAGGTATGGCCATGCGCCTGCCAGTTTTTGGGAAGTTGATTTTACTGAGTTGCCAAGGAAGCAGGGCTTTCGCTATTTGCTCATTTTTGTGGATGCTTTTTCTGGTTGGATTGAGGCTTTTCCCTGCCGAACTAACAAGGCGTTATAGATTTCTATAGGGACGCTGCCTACATCTCTTGCTATCACAATCTTCCAATAAAAGTTTCCTTTTGAAATGGCTTTCGTTTCAAGAGTTCTGCTTTCTTGAGAAGACTGGCGAGGCAGGACCTTACAGTGCGTGAAGTGGTCAAGGCCCTCTTGAAGGAAATCATCCCATGTTTTTCCTTCCCCTGTCAAGGTATTGGCTCAGACAATGGGCCCCACTTCATTTCCAGCATTACCCAACAGGTGGCCCAGGCCCTGGGTATTGATTGGCAGCTCCAGTTGGCTTATCACCCCCAAACCTCGGGCCGCATTAAACGCACAAATGGTGTCCTTAAATGCCATCTTGCCAAACTTGCCCAAGAGACGCACCTCACTTGGGTCCAAGCACTGCCCCTCATACGCCTCTCTTGTGTATGAGGATAGCCCCTAGGCAACCTTTAGGCCTTTCCTCTTTTGAAGTAATGTATGGCAGACCCTTTCTTTACCATGCCTCTTTATCCATGTCCCTTCCTGCCCTGGGCGACCATGTCCTCCATGACTATGTCCAATCTCTTGCTAAAAATGTCTCCTCCATTTCCCAAGCTGTACAGGCTCTCCACCATCTGGGGTTGGATCATCCGCTCCACTCCTTCCTTCCGGGTGATTGGGTGCTCGTCAAGGCCTGGACTGATTCAGGAAAGGACCGTTTATTGTTCTCCTGACAAACCCACACTGCTGTCAAGGTGGCTGGAATTTGCCTGGATTCATCATATTTGTCTCAAATCTTCCTTGCCACCGGATGACCCTGATGATAATTGGACTGTAACTCCTTGGTGCTGAGGATGACCTTGGGCTGAAGCTTCTGTTTAAGCAGCATTATTCCTCTACTGCATGTCCAGACATCGCAGAGGTCATTGGTTCACCTCTGGCCAAACAATCCAGCGCCACAAATTCTCCACCCTCTTCCAGCGAGTGACTAGGCCATTGTTGCCTCTGCTTCCTCCTTTGATCTCTTGCCTTGTCCAGGCTTCCTTTTTCTTCCTGGTTTATATTGCTCTTCTCCTAGTGCTCACTGCCCTCTTTTATGTCTCATCTCGTTTCCTCCTTTCCTTCTTCATAGTTATGTCTCATAAGGCGGATTATGGGAAAGGGATAGCCCTAACCCTAACCCTAACCCTAACCCTAACCCTAACCCTAACCCTAACCCTAACCCTAGATGCTGAATTGCAACATAGGCCAGTGCAACAAAACCCCTCTACAGTTAAGACGGCCAACAGATAAGCCCTTGACACATACAAACAGGACAAGGGTCAGAAGGGCGCACACATAGGATTAGGGCAGTGTTAGCGAACCTTTTCGGCCGAGTGCCAAAATGAGAGCGCACGCACGCGCGGGAGAGCACTGGAAACCGGAAGAGCAGCTCCCCGGCGCGCACACGCGGGAGCACCAGAAACCAGAAGAGCAGTTCCCCAGCACGCATGTGCGCGCCGGGAAGCTGAGCTTCTGGTTTCCGGCGTGCGCATGCACACCGGTCACCTAGTGTTCCGGTTTCTGGCATGCATGTGCATGCGAAGACCAGCTGGCCAGCGTACATGTGCGCACCGGAACCCGGAAGAGCAACGGGCAAAGGCTGGCGTGCCTGGAGAGATGGCTCTGCATGCCACTTCTGGCAGGCATGCCATAGGTTCGCCATCACGGGATTAGGGTCACGTCTTCCGAAGAGAGAAACTGCAATTACTGATGAAAAAGCCTCTGACGCAGATGCACAGAATAAGGGTCAACAAGGCATGGTGGTAATTACATTTCAGGTAAATTTAGAGGAAACGCGTAGGGAACCAATAGAACAGAACCTCTTGAGAAACACATTGGAGGAAAACATTCTACATTCCATAAATCCCCTCCCCCCCTAAGTATGGCAACTAAGAAACGAAGGAAGAAAAATATGGCTTCAGCTAGAGTTGTTTTGAGAGTTGACAGTCGGCTCCCCTTACGTGGAAAAGAGCATCTGTAAGATATTAATCACAAACAGCCATTAAATCCCTTTTCAGTCATCTCCCATCAATTGATGCTTTGGGTTTTTGAGGGTTCTTATCGTGGAATTTCTTTACTAGCCTGTCTGCTCTCACATTGGTGCTCCTAACCCAGGTGGCCTCTGATAAAGGATATCCTTTCTATTGCACTAAATATTGTAATTTCCCCTTATAGAGCCTAGAATCTAGAATCCGCTTTACTTCATATTGGGTCTCCCCTTCCACCACTATGGGTTTTGGTGCCACTGAAGCTATTGGTCTCAATGTAGAGCCGACTACTGGTTTTAACAGGCTACTATGGAACACCGGGTGCACCTTCCCCAAAAGGCGGGAAAGTTTTAGTTCCACGGTAACTGGATTGATTACCTTTACGATGGGGAATGGCCCCAAGAACTTAGGACCTAGCTTTTTGCAGGGCAACTTTAGCCTTAAGTACTTTGTGGAGAGACAAACCTTCACCAGAACTGTCTCCTAACCAGGTGCAGGGTTTTCAGGAACCCAAAGTGCCCCACCTGCCTGGCATCATGGCTCCTTCGTAGGACCTGCATCCACAGGCTATTAGGGATGTATAGTTTAGTCCCCTTCCAAGCCAGCTTGTCCCTAATGGTCAAGAGCTGCGGGTGGTCCTTAAACCAGGGGTCGCTTTGCAACTCGGTTTTGAGTTTCTGGGTCAGTTCCTCCCCTGGTGTGGTCAGTTGTCATGTGGCTCATCGTCGCGTGGTCACTTGGGCAGCTTTCTGGGGTAGGGGAATAATAGCATTAACCATCTCCTCCCGAGTGCTCTTGTACTGGGGCATTCTCGAGAGGGCGTCAACCAGCAAGTTTTTTCCTCCTGGGAGGTATTTCAAGGTGAAGTTAAATCGGATGAAGTACTGCGCCCACCGAACCTGCTTCGGTGAGAGTTTGCGGGGAGTTCTAAGTGCCTCCAAATTTTTATGGTTGCTGCACACTTCGAATGGTACGTTATTCCCCTCCAGGAGGTGGCGCCAAGTCAATAGTGCCCACCGGACCGCAAAAGCCTCCTTTTCCCATACGGCCCATCGTCTCTCCGTGTCAGTGAGTTTTTGAGAGGTGTAGGTGCACAGTTGCAGGTTCCCCTCCTCATTCCTCTGGAGGAGGACGGCCCCTATGGCCACATCACTGGCGTCAGCTTGGATCACGAAGGGTTCCTTGGGATTGGGGTGCTTCAGAACCGGTTCCTTTGCAAATAGCCTTTTCAGGGTTTCGAATGCCTGTTGGCATTCCATCGTCCATTGGAGCGGCTGGCTCGGCTGGGGTTTAGCCCCGGTTTTCCCTGTTTTCAGCAGCTCTGTGATCGGCAAGGCTATTCTTGCAAAGGATGGGATGAATTGCCTATAGAAGGTACCGAACCCCAAAAAGCTTTGTAGTTGTTTACGGGTTCGAGGGGCTTGCCATTCTAAAATGGCTTTCACCTTCCCTGGATCCATCTCCACCCCTTTGCTTGATACTCGATAGCCCAGGTAGTCCAGCCGGGTCTGGTGGAACTCGCCTTTGGACAGCTTAGCGTATAGGTTCGCTGCCAGAAGCTTCTTAAGGACTTGGCGGACTAGCTTGACATGCTCCTCCATCGTCTCGATGAAAATGAGAATGTCATCCAGGTAAACTAGGACCCCCTTATACAAATGCTTATGCAGCATTTCGTTGATCAGCTGCATGAACAATGTCGGGGGCCCTGTAGTCCAAGCGGCATCACTTTGAACTGGAAGCTTCCCAGAGGGCAATTAAACGCCGTCTTCCATTCGTCTCCTTCCCTGATTCTGACGCGATAATACGCTTCTCTCAAATTGAATTTGGTAAATATCTTCCCCTTGGCTAGGTGGGCCAGCATGTCCTTCATGAGGGGGAGTGGGTACATGTTCTCCACGCACACCCCATTGATTCCCTTAAAGTCTATGCATAATCTCATCATCCCATCCTTCTTTTCCTTGAACAGGACTGGGGCTGCTACTCGGGATTTAGCCGGCTGGATGAACCCCCTGGCTAGGTTCTTGTCGATGTATTCCCTCAGCTCCTTCATCTCCTTGGGGGATCATGGAGTACATCTTGGGCTTGGGTAGTTTTGCCCCTGGAAGGATCTCAATCGCACAGTCCATGGGCCTGTGAGGGGGTAGCACGTTGCACTCCTCCTCCCCAAACACCTCCGCCAGGTCCTGGTATTCTCTGGGGATGGTTTGGGTCCCTGGCAGCCGATCTGACCCCGCCCTTGAGTGTTCTGGGCCCTTGGCTCCCGTCCTCTTGCACGAGGCTTGCACGACTCGGTCATGTGGAGGAGGGAAGGGGCCTCTTCCCAATTTCCTGTTTCCCCCTTCCCACCATATCGTCAGGCCCCACTTGTCCAACCAGGCTAGTCCCAGGATCACAGCTTCTGTCATCTTCGGGACAATCACGAACCGGATCATCTCCCAGGGCTGACCCATCTCCAGCTTCATGGGTTTGGTCAAATGGGTTACTGGGGCCCCTCCTATTAGTGAGCAATCGACTTGTTCAAACCTCATGGCCCTGGATAGCCTCCTCGCCCAGATTCCCAGCCTCAGCACTGTGGGCAAGATTATTAAGCATCGGGTACAGCCTGAGTCTATTAGGGCATCAAACTCCCCCTGAGCTCCCAATCTGGGTGCCACGATTCTTACGGGGATCACGAAAGGGTGGGTGGCTCTACTCACCATCGGGTCTCTTTCTCCCTCATCCTCGCTGTCATATGAGGCGGGCGACTGGTCTCCTTCAGCCGGAATTCCCTCCCCCTCGGGCAGGGAAGAGGGGACCTCGACGGCCTGGCGTCCCAAGCTGGACTTCTCTGGTGGCTTCTGTGGCGATTTTTTCGGCGATTTTGCCTGCGCCATCAGTCCCGCTTTTGGTTTGGGCGTGGCCGCCAAGCATTCGGCTGCTCGGTGCCCCGGCTGACCACATCGGAAACACTGGATGGGGGCTCAGGTTGGTCTTGCAGGAGTGCTGGTGGGCGTACCTGAGGCCGATCGCCTCCCGGCTGGTTGGCTTTCTTGGCTCTTTCACGTCCTCACCTCAGCGTCGCTCCTCGGCCTGCAGGCTCGCAGCTCCACATCCAGTTCTGTGGCGGCCCGGTACCACTCTTGCAGCCGATCAGAGAGGCCTCGGTATGTGCAAGCCTGTTGTAGGCCTCTGTCGAGGCCCTCTTTGAAGTGGTAGACGAGCATCCGTTCTGGCCAGTGCCGCAGCCTCCCCGCGACCCTCCAGAATTCTCGAATGTATTCCTTCACTGGCCGTCCCTTCTGCTTTAACTCCCGTATCTCCCCCTCCACCTGTTGGGCTTTTGCCTCGTCTTCGAATCTCGCCCTCAGCTGCCCCAGGAATCTTCCAGCCTCCCTCAACTCAGGGGCATCCTCATCATGGAAGGTAGCCACCCATTCTGCTGCCTCCCCCTCGAGCTTGGCAGTTATCGCGCTCACCATCGACCTCTGGATCGGGTAGGCCAGGCAGTAGCAGTCTAGGTGAGCCAGGATGTTGTCAAGGAAGATCTCCAGGTAGTCAGGGTTCCTGTCGAACGTGACAGCCAGGGGGGGAGGCTCCATGTAGTGGGGTGGTGGCAGCCAATATCCTGGGTGCCACCCAGGCCCTGGGGGGGGGAGGAAAAGAGCCTGATACCACCCGGGGCCATGGGGGAGGGGCTACGGTGGCTGCCGGGCTCGGCTGACCACTCCTGGTGGCTGCTGGGGGCCCTGGCCTGGACTCACCCTTGTCACTGCTGCTTGCGAGGATTGGGGACTTCTCCTGCGGCTTGTGTCCACCGCTGCGGCTCCCTGCTGGCTCCCTTTGGGCTGGCAAGGCAGAATCTGACAGGAAGACTTGGGCTCCGTCGTCCCAGAAGCGGCTGGGTGGCTTGATGGATCGCCTCCTCTGTTACCTCCAGCCGGTACAGAGGTTCCACACCCCGGAGGCTTGTGCAGTCGAACCGCTCTCTCAGCTGCTCTACCGAAGAGCTCCGAAGCGCAGTGAAATATTTCCACTCCCTCGGCTCATCCCAGTCTACTGCTCTCCTTTCCATCCACTGTGAGGGTTGGGCCCCCGTGTACATGGGGGCCGCCAGGGGGAGTTCAACTTGTGCTGCTCCGGGGGCTCTCCTCCACCAGAATTCGTCTGCTGCGAGGAAGGGGTTTCCCCCTATCACCGCTTCCTCCCACGTCTCTGTCAGGTTGGGTTCCCCGGCCGCACTTCCGGCCGTGTGATCACCAGCGGGGTGGCCTCACTCACTTGGGCTCCTGCTAGCATTGTCACCGGCTCCTCCACTGGCTTGCCGGCATCCTCTTTCCCCTTCTTCTCAGCCATCTCTTCCTGAGGATTTCTGTTCCCCCTGAATTGACCGGGGTGGAGGGCCGGGGCTCAAGAGTCCCGGAGGTTTGATGAGTTTTAAGAGTGTTGGGTTAATGTCATGGTTCCGGGTAATGCTCCCAACCAATTCAAGACTCTGAGGCCTTGGCTTCCTCAAAAATCCGGTTTATTGGGTACATCATATTGGCACAGTCAAAGGTGAAACCAACACTGAATAATTCTTGCGTTTTTGGTATAATGAAAGTATAGATACTGTCCGTCCCCCACTTCGTGTCACAGGTCACGTTAGCCAACCAAGCAGATGATGAACTTCTCAGCACTCCCTCCTGCCGTTGCTAGGGCACGCTGATTTGGCCTTGGTTCTCAGGAGCCTTATTGTTGTTATCTCTGGCACATTGGAGGAAAACATTCTACATTCCATAAATCCCTCTCCCCCCCCATAAGTATGGCAACTAAGAAACGAAGCAAGAAAAATATGGCTTCAGCGAGAGTCGTTTTGAGAGTTGACACAAGCATTCACATATCATTTGCATTTGTATGTGCAGGCAAACGCTTCTTCCAAGTGAGCAGAGTTAACTATTGCTTCCTCCTTCTCATTCCCATCTCCTTCCTTCCTTCCTTTCCTTCCTTCCTCTACGCCCAGGAAGGGATTGGGGGGGGGGAGGTTGGTAGCACTGCTGGTGGCCGTGGCTTTCCCACGCAAGGGCGGAGGCAGTCCCAGTGAAAGGGAAGCCTTGTAGGCTGCAAGGCCGGGCCAGCGATTGAGCCATGGAGGTGGCAGACACGCTGGTGCCGGGTGCGGCGCTGCTGGGGCTCTATGTGCTGCTCTAATACAACTTTGTGGCGGCCATCCGGGCCAGAACATGGTCAGCCTTAGATCTGGCCCGCGGGGCCACCCTGGAGACAAGGGGCCTCCCCCACCACTCGGCCCCACCCCCAGGTGTGCGCACAGGAAGTGGCGAGCACGCGAGGCCTGGTGTCCCCGATGACCGTCTTGCCCCGCAGGCTGACCGTGTTCTGAACACTTCCCTTTCACCCAGGACATCGGGCCCCACACGCTTGCTGCCTCGCTGTCTCCAGGGCGGCCCCGCGGGCCAGATCTAACCCCATTGCGGGCCGGATCTGGCCCACAGGCCTTCAGTTTGACATGTCTGATGTAGACTTATAACACTTGCCTGGTTTATCTGCAGCCAGGAAAGTGAGATGCTATAGTCCAGGGGTGTCAAACTCAAGAGCTGCGATGTGGTTAGATCTGGCCCGCGGAGCCGCCCTGGAAACAGCGAAGGACCGGCCCGAAGGACCGGCCCAGGCCGACCGGGTGCTGACCTACAACATGGTGGCGACCATCCGCAGGGCTGCCCTGGAGCCAAGGGGCCGCCCCGTCCCGCCCCTCCCCCTGGGCATGCGCACAGGAGGCAGTGAGCGTGTGGGGCCTGGCGTCCTTGGGGACCATCTTGCCCAGCACACTGATTGCGTTCTGAGCACTTCCCTTTCACCCAGGACGCCAGCGCTCGCCACCTCCTCTGTGCATGCCCAGGGGATGGGGCCGAGGTGGCGGGGCGGCCCCTCGCTGGCTCCAGGGCAGCCGCATGGGTCAGATCTAAGGCTGACCGCATTCCACTCCGGATGGCCACCACAAGTTGTAGATCAGTGCCGTGCCTGCACCAGCTCCTTCATACCCCGCTCACCGGCCTGGCCTTGCAGCCCTCGAGGCTTCCCTTTAGCCGAGGCAGCCCCGTGCTGGTTCCAGGGCTGACCGTGTTACAGCCCGGATGGCCGACACAAGCCTCCATGCCCCACTTGCCGGCCTGGCCTCACAGCATGCTTTCCTTTCACCAGGACCGCCTCTGCCTCCACGTGGGAAAGCCACAGCTGCCAGCATGGCCACCGGCAGCACTGCCTATCTCTCCCCCTCCCCTTGTCCCTTCCTGACCATGGAGGAAGGAAGGAGATGGGAATGAGAAGCAGGGAGGGAGGGAGGGAGGGAGGAAGATTATGAGAGGGAGGGAGGGTCTGAGGGAAGTCCTGCCTTAGCACTTGGCCACCAGCAGCCCTGCTGCCCTTTCGCCATCCCCTTGCGCCCTCCTCTCCTGGTGTTCTCCCACCCTATAGCTGAGAATGCTTTGGTTATAAAGCTGGGTCTCCTCACAAGGAGAGGGAGTGGGCCTCCCTCTGACCCACACACTTTGCCCTCCCGCACACACCATGAGCAACCTGGCCAAGGAGAGTGAGCACAGCATCAGCAGCCTTGAGGAGGAGGTAAGCGCAGCCAGGCGCCCCCTCAGGGAAGCGGGGCTGGACTGGGCTGTGGGGTTCCAGTGCCCTAGGAGCTTGAGGGCTGGGCTGGGACCTTGCCCTCCACTGCCCAGGGCTCTGGGCAGCCTGAGCCGCCATCCGGGGGCCTTCCACGTCGCCTGAGAGGGATGGCAAGGCTCCTCTGGTGTACAAGGGTTTGGCGCTTGCCCTGGTCTTGCCTTCCTCCGCTGGATACAATGGATCCCCCAGCCCCACCTGGGCTGCCACAGGCGCCCCCCCGATGCAAGCGATGTTGAGATGGCCACGCCCCCAGGCCACGCCCATCCAATCGGCTGCGACCACCCGGCCATGGCCAGCCCAGCCCAGCCATGCCCCCCCCGGCCCCCTGAGGTCAACCGCAACCCTGATGTGGCCCTCAATGAAATCGAGTTTGATACCCCTGTCATAGACCCATATGAGGTGCAGTCATGGGATCATCATTAAGAAACTTCCCCACCAACCTGTAGCACCCACTTGTGGCCCCTGCCAGCCCACCCACGCTTAGTAATGCTTACCCACAGTACTCACCCATCTGCAACTGTCATCTGCCAGCCAGCTTGCCTAGGATTCCAGTCACATGAGGTCTGAGATTGCCATCGCTAAGCAATGCAGTCACATGACATTGTGTTTTATGACCGTATTGCTTAGCCATTCCAATCCCAGTTGCCATCTTAACCTAAGGACTACCTATACACTTAAAGAAGTCACGGAGAAAGACAAGGACTGAATATAACCTAACAGGTCCATATCTGGGCCAATATCATGGTGATAAGAAGAGAAACAGTGTTTCTCCACCGATAGAATGGTGCATTGCGAAAATTATATCCAGTGGTCTAATTCAAAGGGGCCCATTTATCCTTGAAGAAGAATGGGCAGAAAACTACTAAGAAATTTTCCAATAAAACTGGCCATTATGCACTTAGATTTGGACTCCACAAAAGCAGATCCAGGTAATGTGATTGCCGTACTGTCTTGCAATGTACAGTATATCTGGGATTCTTTCGGCCTATCAAGTCTCTCCAAGGAAGGGTTCTCTGTAGCATGAGGACTGACAGCTGCGTGTTGAGATACCATCTGGGAATGGTATACATGAAAATCTAAACTTAAAGGAATGACTGGAAAACATTCCCACAAGTCTCTGCCTTTCTAACACTTTTTGCATCTGTAAATCTCCCTCAGACATTTCCCCACACCTCAACACTGTACTGCAGTCCCAAAACTCTACTTTTCACCAGTCTGTTTTCCCTGCTCCCTCCACCAGTCCCCAAAATGAAATGAATTATCACCTAGGTTTCCCCTAATCCTCCTGAAATGAGTAAGAATTACTTTTTCCAGTTTCACCTCCCAAAGCTGAAGAATTTCAGAGAACGGAAATTCTCTCTTGAACCAGATCAAGATCCATCGGAAACAGAAACATAAGGTGCCAGATTCCTTCGAGTCTATGGGAAGCAAGGAAAATAGGGCAGAAGCAAAAGATGGAATTATGTAGATAGGTATTCATTGGCATAAAATATGTTTTTTGAGTCTTTAAAGGAGTTGTAGGTCAAATTAAAGAAAAAAGCCCCTGAATAATGAGACTTAATTTTTTTAAACATTACATGAAATAAAGAACAAAAACATAGACATCTCCATAGAAACGGAATCCCTTAATTTTTAACTTCCCTACACCTGTAACACCTGTAATACACCTCTACCTAGGAAGTCACAGAGTAGGGGATCCAGCACTCTAAGAAGCAAGGTGAGCTGGGAAAGCTGGCGTTTCATGGACTCCTGGCTTTCTTCAAAATTGTGGTGCTGCAAGCAGAAAACAGAAGACCATGAAAAAACCAGTAGGAAGAAGTAATTATTGTTAAGTTGTCAAGAGTGCGTACAGCTTTACTACGTGAGACCCAGGAGCAATAACAGCAAACAGAGGTTTGTAATAAATAGTGGTTTTATCTACAAAAGAATATATACTATACATACACATACTATAGCAGTGTTGGCGAACCTTTTCAGCATTGAGTGCCGAAATGGGAGCATGTGCGCACATGCCAGAAACCAGAAGAGCAGCCGCCCGGTGTGCATGGGCGCGCCGGGCGGCTGCTCTTCCAGTTTCTGGCACACACATCTGCACCGGCCACCTGGTCTTCTGGTTTCTGGCGTGCATGCACGCATGGGCGCATGCACGCATGCGCGCATGAAGACCAGCTGGCCGGTGCGCATGCATGCGGCAGAAACTGGAAGAGCAGCCAGCCGGAGCGCATGCGCGCGCCGGGAAGATGATCTTCCGGTTTCCGGCGTGCAAATGCGCACCAGCCAGCTGGTCTTCGCACGCACATGTGCGCCAAAAACCAGAAGACCAGGTGGCCGGTGCGCATGCACATGCCGGAAACCAGAAGAGCAGCCACCCAGCGCACGCATGTGCACTGGATGGCTGCTCTTCCGGTTTCTGACGCTCCCGCGCACGTGAAGACCAGCTGGCTGGTGCACATTTGCCCAGAAGAGCAACGGGCAACGGCTCGCGTGCCGGGAGAGATGGCTCTGCATGCCACTTCTGGCACGCGTGCCATAGGTTCGCCATCACGGTACTATAGGCAGAAGTCAAACAATCAGTAAATTACAGCAGGGAAGAATGAGAGAGAGAGAGAGAGAGAGAGAGAGAGAGGCTAACAGCTAAAAGAGAGAGAGAAAGGGATAACAGCTAAAAACCTTGCTGACTCATTCCCATCATTACATCAGTGCATCATTGCATCATTGTAGCAGCTGGTCAGCTCTTAAATCACTACCCTGACACCAGTGGTGGTATTCAAATTTGGCCAACTCAACATCACTCACGCCCACGCCCACTCAGTCACATGACCCCCCCACCAAGCCACGCCCACAGAACTTGCCAGTTTGTTTTCTAAAATATCATCACAACCTGCCTAATTGCTTTTTGATGAACACTTCTTAAATCATAAATTGTGGGAGACTTAAATTTTCTTGTGAAATAATTAAATCTTTTATGTACTACATAAACTACTATTTGTGCACATGCATTAATATAGCATACAGGTAGTCTTCATTTAACAACTCCTCATTTAGCTACCGTTTGCAGTTACGATAGTGATAAAAAAGTAACTTTGCAACCAGACCTCACATTTACAGCTTTCTCAGGTCTGCAAAGCAAAGGAAAACTGAAGTAAGATCATAACATTGTGATGTTTACCGGTACTTAGCTTAAGTAACACTTTGCTTAACAACTGAGTTGCCAGTCCCAATTGTGGTCACTAAATGAGGACAACTTGTAGTATGAACAAACTGTAGAAACCCTTGGACTCAAATACAAAGCTTCCACTATTCTGACCAGTTTTGTTCAAATTAATCCTAACTACCTTTAATCACAATGTCACAATTAGACAATATTACAAAGCTACAAAAGCCTCAGATTCTTCCTCAAGCATCAAAAAAGCAAAAGAGAAAAGTCTTGAGCCTGCTTTGGCCCATTCACTTAATGGTAAATAAGACTGAACACGATGCCCCAATATGACCAATACAATACCCCAATATAACCAATTTTCTCACCACGACCACATAGCCTTCTGCTTCAGTTTACAATCCAATCAGCAACCTGTCTTGACCCACTTTCTCAATGATGCAAATAACTCCAGGTATGAGGGAATCCTGGTCAGGATGCCGCTTTGCACTGGTGTGTAAATAGACCCCATCTTTCTCAAACGCAATCTGCAAAAAGTCAGAAGAAAAGAAATGGAAGGGGTAGGAAAAGAACCAGAATTCCACTCCTCCAGTTTTCCCCCAATGTGCAGCTCAGGTAACAATATCCAAACTCCTTTAATGGTTTATTGTCAAAGCCTCAAAACAACTCCAAAACAAAAGGGGGGAAAAAAACCATTTTACATAACCGTAACGCTGATAACCAACCTCTACATAATACCAGGGGGGATTCTCAATACATCTAGGTCCAGGAGGAAAATCACGTCTCCCTGTAACTTCCAAGACGGAAGAAAGCACATTTCCCCATTTCTTACAAACCACAGTTTCCATACGGAGTAACACAGCCGGCCATCGTCTCCTGGGGAATCATTTTCAGCTCATGCTGGGAAAAAAAAACCCTCAATCATTTCTTTTGACAGCCCATTTTTGCTTCAGGGAGCCTAACGAGCACCACCCTGGAGGATTAAAGGCCTCTCTTACCCTGTAGCCCCCTAACTCCATTCTGCCTGAAAGCTACTTCCTGAAAAATAAACACGTCATTTCCTGCTCCGATTGACCCCTCCTTTTCATAGAGCAGTTATCGGTTTTTAATGTTTCTTGAAGCCGCCATAATTGTTTCTGGCGCGGAAAAAACTCAAGCTGGAACGGTGGATGTCTTGTCTGGAAATGCAGATGAAGTTTTTGGTGCCATCTTTGGAAAGGTCAAAATGACTAGATCTTTAAACATGACTTTATCGCCAGTATGCAAGTAATATTAAATAATTATGCACCGGTTAAGGAATGTTTACACATTCAAAGAACTTAATAAGGCATGAAATAGAAAACATATTTTATGATTTAACTAGGGAGGATGGCTTGTGGAAACATCTGGGTGATTTTGGCCTCAGAAGCTAAGCTGGGGTCCATCCAGGATGGATTATAATACAGTTGGGAGCCTTTTAAGCAGGGGTGGGTTCCAACTTACCTTGCTGCTGGTTCGCTCCCTCCCGCGCCGCGTGGGCGCACCTCATGGGCGCGCGTGCGCATGCGCAGTAACAAAAAATCCCCCCCAAAAAAGCCCAAAAAAAGATGGCGACCGCATGCACAGTGCCAGAAGTCGGCTTCTGCGCATGCTCAGAAGGAAAAATAAATAAATAAAAAATAAAAAAAATTCAAAAAAAATTCAAAAAAAAGATAGCGGCCCCCACGGACCGGCACCGACCGATCCGGTTCGGTGACATCATCGTGATGTCACCAGCGGGCCACTACCAGTTTGGGATAACCGGTCCGAATCGGGAGGAACCCACCCCTGCTTTTAAGCAATATCAAGACTGCATATCCGGGGGGGGGCACAGAAAAAAGTAATGCCAATAAATTATTACCAAAAAAATTATGTCCATGAAATATTTGAAACTGATCTAAAGTTTATCTTGCAATTATTACCGAGGGACGCACTCGAAGCGAGGGAATTTTATCAAATGAAATAATATATGAAATTAATCTTGCAACAAAGTGAATCCTTCTCCCATCTTTAATGATGGGGGGGGAACAGTTTTCTATCAAATGACAGATAACTTACAAACTTTAGATCAGAATTTCCGAGTGGGATGCTAATGAAGGGACATAATAATAGAATTAGTTTAACTTGCTATTTTGCTTCTGTAAGAATTGCTTTGCTTCTGTAAGAATTGCTCCTGCTATTAATCTGACTTCTGCTATCTTGTTTTTCTGTACAACCCTGTGCCTGGTGCATGTCTCAAACAAGAAGCGGGGTATGTCATTGCCTGTCAGGGTTCAGTCATCGGGCAAATACCTATGTTGCTAAGCACCCAGCCCCTCTGTTACACTTTTGACCTGTGTTGCTAAGCACCCAGCCCCCCGTTCCTTGCTGCACTGGCGAAGGAGAGCATGGACATGCAGGGCTACAAGGAATGCTTTAAGGTATGGGCTAGGGGGCCAGGGTTGGGTATCCAACTGTTGTCTCTGATTGGTTACCTGCATGTATAAGATGTTCGTCACTCTCTCCCTAGGTGTGGTTCTTCCTTTGCAGGCTTGCTGCCTGTATGCTTTGGAATTGTCCACCCAGCTATTTTCTTTTGCAAAATAAAAGCTGTTACTTTTTCCAAGCCTCTGCTTAAGTCTCTCTTTGGCACTTCGATGACTTGAGTACATTTTGGACCTTACACTTCTGAGACTTCAACTCCCAGAATTCTTGTCCCAAAGGTGCTTTTTCAGGAGGCAACTGGACTTTTTTTTTTTCTTTGAAGACGATTCGCTTCTCCTGTCAGAGCTGAAGAAGCTTCTTGGATGAGAAGTGAAACGTCTTCAAAGAAAAACCAAGAAAGTCCAGTTGCCTCCTGAAAAAGCACCTTTGGGACAACCATGACCTGGATGACTGAGAATCTCTACAGACTCCCAGAATTCTTAGCAAAGTGGCCAACGTTGGCTGGGGTGTTCTGGGAGGCGAGGTTCACATACTATACTTGGAAGTTGACAGGTTGTAAAACTCTGCTTGATAGCATCGTATTCTAGAAACAGAAGTGTTTGATGCTGATCATTCAATATATATATATATCTCCTTTCTACTAAGCTAGCACCATCAAACAACATGTGCCTATCCTAAGTCCTTGGGAAGGGCTAGATAGGTGGATAAAAATGCCAAATCCAGTCTAAACATCTGGATGTCTGTGCAACGAACTCTAATAAATACCGCCCAGCTCTCAGTGACTATGGACACAACCAGGCAAATAAATCAGAATAATATCAATAATACGTTAGAAAAACTATGGCAAGCATGGTGAAGCGAGGAATCTCAGTCTTCAGAATGAGCAACGAAGGACTCCCAGGTCTGACCAGGCGATGGCAGCAAGTAGCTTAAAGCACGTTTTATCAACCTTGACAACTTTAAATTGTGTGGAATTGTGGGAGTTGAAGTCCATAAATCCTCAAGTTGCCAAGATTAATAAATACTGGCTTAAAAGCCTCTACCTCTTTGCTGCCACCTACTGGTCTTTAGAATATCTGCAGTATCTTCTGTCATTTCAAAAAATGGTTTTGGCAGGATAGTTCTTTTAACTTGTTTCCCTTTATCACTAATGTGGTCCTTTTCAATATCTATTATTCCATATATAATATAATAATAGATATTTGTTTAATGCCATGTCTGTATTATAAGCAGTTTACCTTTTATTCCAATCCACACAAATCACACTCAAGAATTGATATGGTATGGGCAAGTGGTGAATTAAGTAAACATATAGGAAAAATAGAGATTACTCCAAACATCTGGGCATATCACAACCCTACAATAATAACATGGAAAGGTACAAAAAAAATACAATAGGAGATGGACATTAAACACCCAAATACTACAAGATGACCAATATTTGAAAATGATAGAAAAAGAATTAGATTTATTTTTAAAAGAAAATAAAAAACAACCTACCACCTTACAAAATCTTTGGGATACTTTGAAAGCCTATACTAGGGGGATAACAATATCATACACTGTAAAGAAAAATAAAGAAAAATGGCAACAACATAACAGAGTGTTAGATGAAATTAAACAATTAGAAAGTAAATTTCAGGAAAAACCAGGAGATGAACAATTAAAAGAGGCATTAATTACATCTAAACATAAATTAAATATGATGGAACAATTGGATTATGCAAAGAATATTAAATTTATGAAACAGTCATACTTTGAAAATGCTAATAAACCGGGTAGGTGGCTGGCATATAAGATCAAAAAAGAGAAGGGGAATAGAATAATACACCAATTACAGGACAAGACAGGTAAATTACAAAATAATGAAGAAAAGATAAAAGAAATAGTGATCGATTACTTTGAAAATTTATATAAACAAGAAGTAATAGAAACAGATAAAATCGACGGGTATATCCAAGGAAAATCAATGCCAATATTAGATGAAGATGATAAACGAATATTAAATGAGGAAATAACTTTGACAGAATTAAAAAATGCGATTAAAAAGCAGAAAAACAATAAAGCCCCAGGGCCAGATGGTTTCTCTGGGGAATTTTATAAGACCATAGGAGACCCAATAGAACTACTACTATTAGAACTTTATAATGATGTCTTGTCAAAAGCAAAAATACCAGAATCGTGGAGGGAAGCATATATTACCACATTAGTGAAAGAAGGTGCAGACCCAAATTTAATTCAAAATTACAGGCCAATTTCATTGTTAAACGCTGACTACAAAATTTTTATGAATATTATGGCAGAAAGACTGAAGAGAATTTTAAATAAAATTATACATTCGGACCAAATTAGAACCAATACAAGAATCGTACTGAATATATTAGAATATTATGAGGCGCATCCAGAAAGGCAAGTAGCACTTGTCTTCCTGGATGCGCAAAAGGCGTTTGACAATGTAAATTGGCAAGATATGAAACAGCAAATTAGAAAAATGGAATTTGGAGAAAAATTTATACAAATGATAGAAACTTTATATTCTTCCCAGAAGGCCAAGGTAATCATAAATGGAGATACAACCAGATTTTTTCAGATAATGAAAGGAGTCTAGCAGGGATGTCCACTGTCACCTCTACTTTTTATTCTGACACTTCAGATATTATTGAATAAAATTAGAAGGAATCCAAATATTAAAGGAACCAAAATTAAAAAAGAGGAGTATAAAATTCAGGCCTTTGCTGACGACCTAGTATTCTTTTTGGAAGACCCACAAGAGACAGGACCAATATTAATTAGGGAAATAGAAAAATTCGGTGAAGTGGCAGGTTTCAAGATAAACAAACAAAAAACTAAATAATTAACTAAAAATATGACATTGAACCAAGGGGAAAAACTAGAAGAAGAATTGGGACTACAAATTGTAAAAAAAATTAAATACTTAGGTATTAATTTGACAAATAGATGTTCCTCAATAAAAGACAACAATTATATGAATTTGGTACAACAAATAAAAACTGATTTTGAAAGGTGGGGGAAGCTACAATTATCCATACTAGGTTGTATAGCAATTACGAAAATGAATATTTTACCTAAATTATTATATCTTTTCCAAATTATACCTATAAAGTTAGACAAATTTTTTTTTATAGATTTGAATAAGATTACCTCAAAATTTATATGGCAAGGAAAGAAATCAAGAATCAAATTAATTGACCTACAAGATAGTAGAAGTAGAGGTGGCTTTGGACTCCCTGACTGGAGACTTTACTATAAGGCAGCACTATTAGTCTGGACCAGAGATTGGGTTAATTTAAATAAGAAACGGATTTTGACATTGGAAGGTCATGATTTACATAAGGGATGGCACGCATACCTATGGGATAAAGATAACAAACAGCAAAAATATTTCCACCTG
>QLTV01002104.1:90241-100590 GCA_003457575.1 Thermophis baileyi
GGCCTACGGCCAGCTGTTAAAGATTAGACATTTACCAGCAGAGAGTTGGAACTATCTATTCTGCCTTTATTTTGTTTTCAAATTATTATGTTGCTCCTAAGAAGTTATTAGGAGACATTTATTAGTAAAAGAACAGTGTTTTGCAGTTTGTGTGTGCGTATTATTGGTGGCTGGGGGCTGGGGAAAAATAGATAGATAGATAGATAGATAGATAGATAGATAGATATATAGATAGATAGATGATAGGTACATGATAGGTAGATAATAGATAGATGTGTATATACAGACGACAAAGATGGATGGATGAATGGATAGAGATACAAAGATAGAACGATGATAGAGAGATGGATGAATGGATCGCTATACCGAGATGATAGATAGATAGATGGATGGATGGATGAATGGATGGATGGATGGATGGATGGATGGGTGGTTGGATGGGTGGGTGGGTGGATGGATCGATCGATCGATGCATCGATCAATTGATGGATTGCTATTCTGAGAAGTTAGACGATAGAGAGTGTAGATAGATGGATAGACAGACAGACAGACAGACAGACAGACAGATATGATAGATGATAAAAAGATGGAGATTGGAGATAGATGATTGATATAGACAGATAGACAGACAGAGATGATAGATGATAGAGAGTGTTGATAGATAGATAGATAGATAGATAGATAGATAGATAGATAGATAGATAGATAGATAGATAGACAGACAGACAGATAGATCGATCGATAATAGATACTGTAGATAGATGATATTGTTGGTGCACGCATTCCATGACCAGTTTCCGGACCGACCATATCCGGACCGTCAGACCTGGGGGAAGGGTCCTGCGGTGAGGGATAGTGTTGTGGTCCACCAGCGGCCTGCGGAGCTGGCAGTGGAATCGGACAGCGAGGAGGCTGGGGAGGAACCTGGGCCAGGCCTGGAGTCTGGAGAAGACTCGGTGCCAGAGGCAGGGTTCCAGCCAGGGCCATTGGGGAGGTCTGTCCCGCCTTCAGAACCTGAAGAGACTGACATGAGCGAGGCAGAGGAAGAGGAGGAGCCTGTTCTCAATGCGCGTAGGCGCAGAGCTGCCAGAAGGCAAGAACAGTTACAGAGGAGAAGGACTACTCGGGAGTAAGGCCTGGGGATAATTGGCCACTCCCATAGGCTATATAAGTGGTGAACACGAAAGGGTAAGTTGCAGGAAGCAACTTAGTTCATCTCTCGTCTTGTCATTGCAACTTGGATCCCAGCAGCTGCGTGCCGAGAACGCGCAGCTTAATCAGCAGCTAGGCCTGTTGGCTGGCCAGTTGGCTCAGCTCCAAGCCCAGGTCGCTCCACCTCCTCAGAGAAAATGCCCGGTAGCTGTGCCAGATAAGTTTAATGGCAAACCAGAGATGTTCCCGGCTTTTTTGGGACAATGTCAGCTTTTTATCAGCTTGAGAGCTGAAGACTTCCCCACTGACCAGGATAAAGTGATCAGCCTGCTCTCCGGCTCTGTGGCTCGCTGGGCCACGCCCCTGTTGGTCCAGAACAGTCTTTTATTGGATGACTTCAGGGGTTTTTGTGAACACCTTAAACTCATGTACGAGGACCCCATCAAAACGCAGCTTACTGCCACAAACCACAAACAAACCTGGATTAAGATGGAGCAGCTGTGTGCCGAGAACGCGCAGCTTAATCAGCAGCTAGGTCTGTTGGCTGGCCAGTTGGCTCAGCTCCAAGCCCAGGTCGCTCCACCTCCTCGGAGAAAATGCCCGGTAGCTGTGCCAGATAAGTTTAATGGCAAACCAGAGATGTTCCCGGCTTTTTTGGGACAATGTCAGCTTTTTATCAGCTTGAGAGCTGAAGACTTCCCCACTGACCGGGATAAAGTGGGGTTTATGATCAGCCTGCTCTCCGGCTCTGCAGCTCACTGGGCCACGCCCCTGTTGGTCCAGAACAGTCCTTTATTGGATGACTTCAGGGGGTTTTGTGACCACCTTAAACTCATGTACGAGGACCCCATCAAAACGCAGACAGCTACCAGGCATCTTAAGGCTTTAAAACAAGGCAGGCAACCCCTTCAGGAATACATTAGTGAATTCCGCTTCCTTAGCCAGGATTTGGCCTGGAATGAGGCTGCCCTTATGGACGCGTTCCAGGATGGGTTGTCGGAGGCGTTACAGGACAAGTTGGTCCACGTGGATATTCCTCCGACTCTCAACGAGCCGATTCGTCTGTGCCTCAGGATTGATGCGAGGTTACAGAGATGGACCAGTCGCCATGCCTCCCAGGAGAACCGTGCGATACCAGTTGTGTGTGAGACCCCAGCTCCACGGGAGGAGCCCATGGAAATTGGTGCAGCCAGACCCCGCCTGTCAGTAGCTGAAAAGAACAGACGAGGCTCAGGGGGGTTGTGTTTGTATTGTGGGGAACCTGGACACATGGCCTTTTGCCCCAAGAAGCGACGAGGGGTGTCGGCTTCTGGGCCTGCACCACAGCCACAGACCACCCTGTCGGGAAACGCCCGGAGCCCGATCTAGGGGAGACCCTGGGTCGGACGTGCACCACCACCGGGTCACGCCCTGCGGACGTGGATCCCGGACCCCCCTCGTCACTTGATTCTGGCGGCACGAGTCTTCCTGTGTAATAACCCACGCCTTGGTGGACTCCGGAGCCACAACAAACTTTATGGACGAGGTGTTTGCAACCAAATATGCTGTCCCTCAGTGTTCGGTGTATTCTCCCATGCTCATGGAGACCATTGATGGTCGGGTGCTTCTGTCTGGGCCTATTAAGGCCGCCACGCAACCTGTCCTCCGACTCTCAATGAGCTGATTTGTCTGTGCCTCAGGATTGATGCGAGGTTACAGAGATGGACCAGTCGCCGTGCCTCCCAGGAGACCCATGCGATACCAGTTGTGCGTGAGACCCCGGCTCCATGGGAGGAGCCCATGGAAATTGGCGCAGCCAGACCCCGCCTGTCAGTAGCTGAAAAGAACAGACAACGCTCAGGGGGGTTGTTTTTGTATTGTGGGGACCCTGGACACATGGCCGCCTTTTGCCCCAAGAAGCGACGAGGGGTGTCGCCATCAGTACGCATGAGGAGGCCATCCAGTTCTACATCATGTCCGGCCTGCATTTTCCTGTGGTCTTGGGGTTGGCTTGGCTCCGGACTCATGATCCACACATCCTTTGGTCCCAGAATTTCATCTCGTTCCCGAGCCTGCAATGAGTGGATCATACTTGCCAAGTCTGCGCAGGCCAGGACGCCAGGAGCCTGATCTAGGGGAGACCCTGGGTCGGGCACGCACCTCCACCGGGTCACGCTCTGCAGACGTGGATCCCGGACCCCCTCGTCACTTGATTCTGGCGGCACGAGTCTTCCTGTGTAATAACCCACAGGGGATTCCGGCTCACGCCTTGGTGGACTCCGGAGCCACCACAAACTTTATGGACGAGGCGTTCGCCACCAAATTTGCCGTCCCTCTGTGTCCGGTGGATCCTCCCATGCTCGTGGAGACCATCGATGGTCGGGTGCTTCTGTCGGGGCCTATTAAGGCCGCCACACAACCCGTGCGCCTGACCATCGGTACGCATGAGGAGGCCATCCAGTTCTACATCAGGTCCTGCATTTTCCTGTGGTCTTGGGGTTGGCTTGGCTCCGGACTCATGATCCACACATCCTTTGGTCCCAGAATTTCATCTCGTTTCCGAGCCTGCAATGTATGGACCATACTTGCCAAGTCTGTGCAGGCCAGGTGCTGGGTCCATCTGCAGTGTCTTTGCCTTCCGACCTCTCGGACTTTGCGGATGTATTCAGCGAGAAAGAGGTGGACCAATTGCCCCTGCACCGGCCGTACGATTGCCCCATTGACTTGATGTATTCAATGTCGGACCCTGAATTGGCTGCGTTATGGGACTTTGTGGACAAAAACCTGGCTCGGGGCTTTATCCGACCCTTGTCGTCGCCCCTGTCCGCTCCGGTCCAGTTTGTCAAAAAGAATAGCACTTAGACTTATATACCGCTTTACAGTGCTTTACAGCACTCTCTAAGCGGTTCACAGAGTCAGCATATTGCCCCCAACAATCTGGGTTCTCATTTTACCCACCTCAGAAGGATGGAAGGCTGAGTCAACCTTGAGCCGGTGAGATTTGAACCGCTGAACTGCTGAACAGTCAGCTGAAGTAGCCTGCAGTAGCCTGCAGAGAGATAATAGAATAGAAGACCGGAGACTTGCGTTTTTGCTGTGATTACCGGATATTGAACGCAATCGCGGTGCGTAACCGGTATCCTCTGCCCTTGATT
Organism: Thermophis baileyi; assembly: GCA_003457575.1. Taxonomy (NCBI): domain Eukaryota; kingdom Metazoa; phylum Chordata; class Lepidosauria; order Squamata; family Dipsadidae; genus Thermophis; species Thermophis baileyi. Next base: position 94,528 of record QLTV01002104.1, read on the forward strand.
CCCGAACTGTTAGAACGGCTCCGGGTGGCTACTGTGTTCACCAAGTTGGACCTCCACGGAGCTTACAATCTTGTTCGGGTCCGAGAAGGGGATGAATGGAAGACGGCGTTTGGCACCAGATACGGGCATTTTGAATACACGGTCATGCCGTTTGGGTTGACCAATGCTCCCGCCGTCTTCCAACACTTCATGAACGATATTTTCCGGGCTCTCTTGGACCAGTTTGTCGTTGTCTATTTGGACGACATTATGATCTACTCGACCTCCCGGGAGAGTCATCTCCAGCACCTCCGCCTGGTCCTGAAACGGCTTCGTGAACACCATCTGTATGCGAAGCTGGAAAAGTGCCAGTTTTATCAAACCACCATTGACTTTCTGGGACATCACATCTCTCCCGAGGGCATAACAATGGAGCGAAGCAAGGTCAAGATGTTGCGTAGTTGGCAACCTCCCCGGCGAGTGAAGGATGTCCAGCGACTCCTCGGGTTCGCCAATTACTATCGGACATTTATTCCTGGCTTCGCGTCCTTGACCGCGCCCCTCACTCGGCTCCTGCAGAAAAAAGTCCCGTTCTGGTGGGGCACCCCCGAGCAGCAGGCATTCCAGGCCTTACAGCAGGCCTTCATGAAAGAGCCTATCCTGAAACATCCTGACCCTCACCGTCCGTTTGTGGTGGAAGCGGATGCGTCAGATGTTGCTGTTGGAGCGGTGTTACTCCAGGCTCACGCGTCTGGCGGTACCCTCTTCCCTTGCACGTACTATTCACGGAAGCTTAACGCTTCCGAGCGCAATTATACTATTTGGGAGAAGGAGCTACTGGCCATTAAGACAGCATTCGAGACCTGGAGACATCACCTGGAGGGGGCCCGACATCAGATTGAAGTCCGGACGGACCACAAAAACCTGGAGTTTCTGCAGACCGCTTGGAAACTGAATCAGCGCCAGATCCGGTGGTCCTTCTTTTTTGCCAGGTTCAACCTACATCCCCAGTGGGCGCAACCAAACAGCGGATGCGCTCTCGCGGAAACCTGAGTATTCCCTAATCGAAGACCCGCTTCCGCCCCAGACAATTCTGCCTGTCGAGTCGTTCGCTGCAGTCCAAGAACCAGTAGACTTACGGCCTCAGATCCGGGAGGTGCAGCGGCAGGACATTTACGTGGAGCAACGGAAGAGTGAGGTAGGGCCCGATTCTCCCTGGACGTTTACTGAAGACCTCTTGAGGTACCGCGATAGACTCCACATACCGGTGGGGCCGCTTCGGGGTCTTAGCCTGTTGCAGTGCCATGATAACCCTGCGGCAGGACATTTTGGCCTCTTTAAGACCTTGCACTTAGTTTCTTGGACCTTCTGGTGGCCCCGACTCCGCCACGATGTACAGGCCTACGTGACGTCCTGTGTACGCTGCCGACAGGTCAAGTCGGCCATGGGAGCTCCCCCAGGGCTGCTTCAGCCCTTGCCGACACCGGAGAGACCCTGGGGTGCCATTTCCATGGACTTCTTGACGGATTTGCCTCCGTCTTCCGGCTTCACGACCGTGTTCGTGGTGGTGGACATGTTGACGAAGATGGCGCATTTTATTCCCTGTTGTGGATTACCGACAGCTCATGCCACCGCCCGCATATTCATCCAACATGTCTTTCGGCTACACGGCCTACCAGATAGGGTCATGTCGGACAGAGGGGCCCAATTTACCGCCCAGTTTTGGAAAGGGCTGATGACAGTTTCCGTCCCGACCACATCCGGACCGTCAGACCCGGGGGAAGGGCCCTGCGGTGAGGGATAGTGTTGTGGTCCGCCAGCAGCCTGTGGAGCTGGCAGCAGAATCGGACAGCGAGGAGGCTGGGGAGGAACCTTGGCCAGGCCTGGAGTCTGGAGAAGACTCGGTGCCAGAGGCAGGGATCCAGCCAGGGCCATTGGGGAGGTCTGTCCCACCTTCAGAAGCTCCAGGGACTGACATGGATGGATGGATGTGTATATACAGATAACAAACATACTGTAGATGGATGGATAGATATACATAGATAGATGATAGAGGGATGGATGGATGGATGGATGGATGGATGGATGGAAGGACGGATGGATCGATCAATCGATGGATCGCTATTCCGAGAAGATAATAGATAGATAGATGATAGATAGATAGAGAGAGAGAGAGAGAGAGAGATAGATAGATAATAGATAGATAGATAGATAGATAGATAGATAGATAGACAGATAGACAGATAGATAGATAGACGGATGGATGGATGGATGGATGGATGGATGAAAAAACATGGATGGATGGATAGAGATACATAGATAGATGATGGATGGATGGATGGATGGATCAATCGATGGATCGCTATTCCGAGATTCCGAGTGATAGAGAGGGTAGATAGATAGATAGACAGACAGACAGACAGACAGACAGACAGACAGACAGACAGACAGACAGACGTGATAGATAGATAGATAGATAGAGAGAGAGAGAGAGAGAGAGAGAGAGAGATAGATAGATAGATAATGGATGGATAATGGATAGATGATAGATAGATAGATAATGGATGGATAATGGATAGATGATAGATAGAAAGATAGAAAGATAGATAGATAGATANGAGTTTTTCTTTTCAAGTTATCTTCAGCTCCACACCGCTAAGGCGCCTCCGGTTTCTTTCTGGAGACTCTCTCAGTCCACTATATTTTATACAACTATTGCTTGTTTAGAAGGATTCTCACTATTATTATTCCAAAGCGATTGTTGATATTCTTGCCGTTTCACACTCTCTGCTTCCACGCTGTCTGTTCAGGCTGCCATGTCTCCGGACCACACTTTAAAAGTTGGTTTCTTCTACGTCTGGGTTCGGGGATTCCACCTTCCGCAACGGGGGGTCGCTCCCCCTCCCGTCACCAGCTGGTCTTCCCCTGCTTGTCGCTCTCCCCAACAAGGATTTGCGATGCCGATTCGGCCTCCAGAATGTAGAAAATCGGGCAGAGAATTAGCGCTCCATTTCTCTGCACCGCACCAGCATGGCACCACCCCGGAAGTCGATGATGATGCTTGTATCTGGTCCCAGAATTTCATCTCGTTTCCGAGCCTGCATTGTGTGGACCATACTCGCCAAGTCTGTGCAGGCCAGGTGCTTGGTCCATCTGCGGTGTCATTGCCTTCCGACCTCTTGGACTTCGTGGATGTATTCAGTGAGAAAGAGGCGGACCAATTGCCCCCGCACCGGTCGTACGATTGCCCCATTGACTTACTTCCAGACGCGCCGCTCCCAGCGGGGCATTTGTATTCAATGTCGGACCCTGAATTGGCCGCGTTACGGGACTTTGTGGACAAAAACCTGGCTCGGGGCTTTATCCGACCCTTGTCGCCCCTGTCCGCTCCGGTCCTATTTGTCAAAAAGAAGACCGGAGACTTGCGTCTTTGCTGTGATTACCGGAAATTGAATGCAATCACGGTGCGTAACCGGTATCCTCTGCCCTTGATTCCCGAACTGTTAGAATGGCTCCGGGCGGCTACTGTGTTCACCAAGTTGGACCTGCACGGAGCTTACAATTTTGTTCGGGTCCGAGAAGGGGATGAATGGAAGACGGCGTTCGGCACCAGATACGGGCATTTTGAATACACGGTCATGCCGTTTGGGTTGACCAATGCTCCCGCCGTCTTCCAACACTTCATGAATGACATTTTCCGGGATCTCTTGGACCAGTTTGTCGTTGTCTATTTAGATGACATTCTGATCTACTCGACCTCCCGGGAGAGTCATCTCCAGCACCTCCGCCTGGTCCTGCAACGGCTTCGTGAACACCATCTGTATGCGAAGCTGGAAAAATGCCAGTTTTATCAAACCACCATTGACTTTCTGGGACATCGCATCTCTCCCGAGGGCATAGTGATGGAGCGAAGCAAGGTCGAGACGTTGCGTAGTTGGCAACCTCCCCGGCGAGTGAAGGATGTCCAGCGACTCCTCGGGTTCGCCAATTACTATAAGACATTTATTCCTGGCTTCGCGTCCTTGACCGCACCCCTCACTCGGCTCCTGCAGAAGAAAGTCCCGTTCCGGTGGGGCACCCCCGAGCAGCAGGCATTCCAGGCCTTAAAGCAGGCCTTCATGACAGAGCCTATCCTGAAACATCCTGACCCTCACCATCCATTTGTGGTGGAAGCGGATGCGTCGGATGTTGCTGTTGGAGCGGTGTTACTCCAGGCTCACGCGTCTGGCAGTACCCTCTTCCCTTGCACGTACTATTCACGGAAGCTCAACGCTTCCGAGCGCAATTATACTATTTGGGAGAAGGAGCTACCGGCCATTAAGACTGTGTTCGAGATCTGGAGACATCACCTGGAAGGGGCCCGACATCAGATTGAAGTCTGGACGGACCACAAAAACCTGGAGTTTCTGCAGACCGCTCGGAAACTGAATCAACGCCAGATCCGGTGGTCCTTTTTTGCCAGGTTCAATTTCTGCGTCACCTACATCCCCAGTAGGCGCAACCAAAGAGCGGATGCGCTCTCGCAGAAACCTGAGTCTTCTCTAATCGAAGACCCGCTTCCGCCCCGGACAATTCTGCCTGTCGAGTCGTTCGCTGCAGTCCAAGAACCAGTAGACTTATGGGCTCAGATCCGGGAGGCGCAGCGGCAGGACGTTTACGTGGAGCAACGGAAGAGTGAGGTAGGGCCCGATTCTCCCTGGATGTTTACCGAAGACCTCTTGAGGTACCGCGATAGACTCTACGTACCGGTGGGGCCGCTTTGGGGTCTTATCCTGTCAGTGCCACGATAACCCTGCGGCAGGACATTTCGGCCTCTTTAAGACCTTGCACTTAGTGTCTCAGACCTTCTGATGGCCCCAACTCTGCCACGATGTACAGTCCTACGTGACGTCCTGTGTACACTGCCGACAGGCCAAGTCAGCCACGGGAGACCACCCAGGGTTGCTTCAGCCCTTGCCGACACCGGAGAGACCCTAGGGTGCCATTTCCATGGACTTCTTGACGGATTTGCCTCTGTCTTCCAGCTTCACGACCGTGTTCGTGGTGGTGGACATGCTGACGAAGATGGCACATTTTATACCCTGTCGTGGATTGCCGACAGCTCGCGCCACCGCCCGCATGTTCATCCAACATGTCTTTCGGCTACACGGCCTACCGGATAGGGTCGTGTCGGACAGAGGGGCCCAATTTACCAGAGGGGCCCAATTTGGAAAGGGCTGATGACGGCGTTAAATGTGAAGATCTGCCTGTCGTCGGCACATCATCCAGAAACTGACGGCGGGACTGAAAAAGTGATTGGGATCTTGGAGCAATACCTGCGCTGCTTCGTAAACCACCAACAAGACAATTGGTCTGAGTATTTCGCAGTCACAGAGTTTGCGTTTAATAACTCTCAGCATACCTCCACCCAAACGACCCCTTTCTTAGCTAATCTGAGATATCACCCTCGTTTCTTCCCTCTCACGCCACTCGACTCCCCGGTTCCGGCAGCCGATGACTTTCTGACCAAGTTGCAGGCCGTGCACCAACTGGTGAAACGGTATCTTGATAAGGCCAAGGAGGACTACAAACGAGTCGCGGACTGCTCTCGACGGGCCACGCCACCGTTGGCTGTGGGGGATCGCATTTGGTTATCCACCAAGCATCTTCCGTCAGACCGGCCGGTCAGAAAACTATAGGTAGATCTCAAGTTACAACCACAATCAAGACCAGAATTTTGGTTGCTAAGCAAGGTGGTTAAGTGAGTTACACCCAATTTTACAAACTTTTGCCATGGTTGGCAGGGGGGCAAAGGTCGACCCCTAGGCCCCTCGAGTGTGGGGTGCCTCAGGGTTCGGTCCTCTCTCCCCTCTTATTTAACATCTACATGAAACCACTGGGTGAGATCATCCAACGGCATGGGGTGAGGTTCCAACAATACGCTGATGACACCCAGCTGTATATCTCCACCCCTCGTCAATTCAGTGAAGCAGTGGACGTAATAGACCGGTGCCTGGACGTTGTAAGGGTCTGGATGGGAGTTAACAAACTCAAACTTAACCCAGACAAGACCAAGGGGATGTGGATATTGCCTGCGAAGGACCA
>QLTV01002105.1:0-25144 GCA_003457575.1 Thermophis baileyi
AGCCAGTGCAGCTCGCGGAGTATAGGTGTAATATGGGTGTACCTACTGGTAGGTGCACCCACGACAGCTCGCGCAGCCGCATTCTGGACCAATTGTAGTCTCCGAACACTCTTCAAGGGTAGCCCCATGTAGAGCGCGTTGCAATAATCTAACCGTGAGGTGACAAGGGCATGGGTGACTGTGAGGAGAGCCTCTTGATCCAAGTAGGGTCGCAATTGGTGCACCAGGCGAACCTGTGCAAAGGTCCCCCTAGCTACAGCTACCAAATGTTGTTCTAATTTTAGCTGTGAGTCTAGGAGGACACCCAAATTGCGAGCCCGTTCTGAGGGGTACAGTTTTTCCCTCTTCCCTTGATAGAAAAAGCATTTTCTATCAATGCTTTTATTTTCTACAAAATGCAAAGGCAATAATTTCTTACAAAAACTAGCATTCGCAATAGCATATGAAATTTGACAACAAACACTGATTACATTTGGATTATATTTGCATGAAAATTAAATTGATGAACAATTGTCTCAGACATTCTATCCAATATATTCTTCAATAGTTCCTCATTAAACTGGCATAAAATATCACATAAGACGCCACAGAATTTAGTCCTAAGCCCTGAACTTCAATATTTTTATTAATAACGAGTATTATGTTAATGAGGAAGGTCAGTAGAACATTGCTTAATTAAATAATTAATAATTGTCCTTTATGAGGACAAATCTTGAATAAGAATTTTGTCCAAGAATGAGTAAAAAAAACCCCGCACATTTAGGCTGATTGCAGTGCTCCACCAATAACAAATAATACTCTTTATAAACAATAATATGATACAATTAAACCTTTGGAACTGTATTAGAAAAATGATTGTTTGTTGTTTTTTCTGCTGCTGTTTTCACAAGATATGTAGATATTGAAACAAATGTTTAAACATCCTTTTTTTCCTCATAGTAGTGGCCCCCAACCTTTTGGGCACCAGGGACCGGTTCTGTGGAAAAAGGTTGGAGGGGGCATGGTTTGGGGTGGTGCTTGCATCCCGTGGATGGGGCTTCACTTGTTTGCACAGCCCGGTTGCTAGCATGCCGTGGACCAGGGGTTGGGGACAATTTTCAAGAGAGTGCTGCCATTTCATTTACTGCTTTTTCATATATGGTGGCTGAACTTACAGTTCCTCTCTTCCTCATTTTTTTCATTTCTGAAGTATAGTTGAAATAAAAGCTGTTTCACATTTATTTGTGAAACAGCTGAGGAGTATTCAATATCCACGCAGCCTGTTTGGTATGCATAAGTTCAGAATTGTCTTCTAAATTATTTTCCCCTCTCTATTTTTCTTTTAAGTCTTCCCTATGCATATATGGTTTACATTCTTCTGTTTCCAACTAACACTTCCCATTTAGTACCATGACTTTATTCTCATCTAAATGGAAAAACAATATCTTACTGATTAATTGCATGGTTGCATAAAATTTTCTACATACAGATTTCCTGCTACATATGAATGCTATTCTTTATCATGACTGTATTATAGTGATTTGTAGATGTTACTAGTAAGAGCTAAGTCTTTCTTCATGAGATTATTATTGGGGGGGGGGGACATAGTGGATGTTGTTCTAATCCTCTGCTCTGATGTATGTGTTAATTCCAAATCAGTTGACTCAGCATGGTTTTTAACTCTTGAGATAAGACTGAGATATTCAACACACACTGACTTCTATTCAAAATCTTTCATGAAGCATTATGTATGATATTCTTTGATATTTCCTCCTAGGAGAATCTTATGAGTTTCATCCTTAACAGGCTTCAAAAAAAACTTGAAGATCTTCCATCTTATACAGGAGGAGGGTGTTGTATGATTTAAAGATGGGGTTGCAGGCATGGATTTAAAATTCTATATGTATTGGAGGTGGGTGGGTCTTAGATGTTTTGACAGTAAGAACAATTAATCAGTGGAATACATTGCCTCCTGGAGTTGTGGATGCTTCATCACTGGAGGTTTTAAAAAATGGACTGCATAACCATTTGACTCAGGTGGTATAATATTTCTGCCTTGAGCAGGGGTCATCTATGATCCCTTACAGCCCTATGATTCCATGGTTCTATATTAATAAAACATACAAGCTTTTAGGAATAAACACATCAGGCAAGCTTCAGCAGTCCATTTGCATTTAAAAGACAAAAGCCACTCTTTTGAAGACAGAAAAGTCCACATTTTGGACAGAGAAGACCAATGGTTTTAAAAAGGGGTCAAAGAGGCCATTATGTTAAAATTGAACAGCCCTCTCTCAAGAGAGGAGGAGGAGGGATACAACATCTATCTCCAGTTTACCACACAGTCCTTTCAGCAGTTCCAAGAAGGCTCCAACCCCATTTGCACTACTCAGGTGACCCTGATAAACCTCCAAGTGGCCTCAACAACTCTCTAAAAGAATGCAAATGACCAGCTGTCTACAAGGAATATAAATTCTTTTTATATTCCATTCCCCACCATCCGGTCAGAGCTGAAGAAGCTTCTTGGATGAGAAGCAAAACTTCAAAACCAACAACAAGAAAGTCCAGTTGCCTCTTGAAAAAAGCACCTTTGGGACATGCTGTTTGTAAATTTTACACCATAGTATATTTTTAAGCATGTTTGACATTTCAAGGATATTAAAGGAGTATATTCCAGATCTTTATTTACCATTTTCTTCCTTCTGGCTTCTTTAACATTGTCATTGACACTATCACATCATACTGCTAGAGTTTCAAGAATAAACTTTTATGTTAAACTCTCCTTTTATCATCAATGAAAACATGCACTTCACACAGTCAGGTACATCTACAAGTTCTTTTAAGGAAAATTACTTATCCTTTCATTATATACTGTAATTTACTGCTGTACTGTAATTTACTGCTACTAATATTTACTATTAAAGCAATTATTAAATCATAATGTCTAAGAGGACTTGCTTCAGAAATTGCATTATGTTACTTTTCAAATATTTCTGGTACTCTGGCACTCCTGACAATCTAAATTCCAAGAAATCCTCAAATGGAACATTATGGTGTCTGATGAAAAGTCAGAATGAGGAGAATGATTCCTGCCTCATTTAGTACTTTCTGAATAAATGTTATATAAGCTAAAATATACTTACAAATACTAACAATATAATTATCATAGCAAATATAGCAAGTACTTATTCATTCCTCTTTACAAGTTTCCCTAATCAAATGCAAAAAGGTAATCTAGTTTGGCTTCTATGAAAAAGCTGATGAAAAAGCCTTGTGAAAACCAACAGCTAGTTAGTAAGGGTGGAGTCTTTAGAAGTTGTGGAACAGACAACATTTAATGGTAAAATTCAGTCCAAATTTCTTCTCTCTATATTCCACATGTTAAATAAACAAGGGGAAATACACATTCTTTCTCACACCTTTGTCAACCTGAAGCCATGTTCCATGCACACACTGGCTTCCTAATCCATGTATAAGTTTCACTTGAGAACAATGAATTATTTTTTATATTCTCATTTTTCTAAACACATTTCAAAGCTTGACATGATCAACACAATAAAAGATTTTTCTATAATCAATCTATGTGGTGGTGCAGTGGTTAGTAAGCATTATAGCAATAGCAGTTAGACTCACATACCTCTTCACAGTGCTTTACAGTCCTTGCTAAGTGGTTTACACTGTTAGCATATTGCCCCCAACATTCTGGGTCCTCATTTTACAAACCTCAGGACGATGGAAGGCTGAGTCAACCTTGAGCTGCTTAAAATTGAATTTCTGGAGTGAGCAGTGATTCTAACCACTGCGCCACCACGGCTCTTGACTAACTCTGCCCACAGCCTGGAGTTCAATCCTGACTGGCTAAGGTAGACTTAGCCTTCCATTCTTCACGAGGTCAGTAAAATAAGGACCCAGATTGTTATTGCTGTACAGTACTATGGAGAAGTATGTAAGTCTAAGAGCTATTGCTATACTTCTGTTTGGCTTTCTTCATTATCCAGCAATAAGGTGTCTTATTCCATGGCATTTTCTAAAACCAACTTGAATATCTGGCATCTCTTTTTCCTCATACAGCTATAGTCCACATTGGGTGATCCTAAATATTATTTTGCTAGTATGTGAAATTAAGGATATTATGCAATTCTTTGCACAATTTGTTCAGCATACTTTCTTTGGTATTGGTATATAGATTCAACTCTTCCAATCTGTAGACCACTCTGTCATTCTCTATATTTGCTGACATAGCTTGGCGACCTATAGTTGTGCTTCACAATCCTCCCAAGGTACAGAAGAAAATAGAGGTGTGCTATTTGGATCTCTGAACTTGATTAATTGAACAATTTACCTCAGATTGACCCCAACGATTGTGTTATAGCCAAATTGAGACTTTGGGAAGTTCCAACACTTGGAGTAAATATTTGAAAAGATTTTTTATGGAAAAGGATTGCTACAGAATTTCTCTGATTAGTGTAAATCCTTGAAAAAGAAATTGTGGGACAAAGATAATGTTGCTTCAGGAATACTTTAACTACTGCTTGTTGAGTGCATATCTTCCACCTATTTAAATATATAATTTGTAAATAATAAATTATAAGGAGGGATTGTGAAGAAATTATTACTGAGGACAGCTTTACCAGGAACATTCTAATATTTGAAGACCCCAGGAGTGCAGCCTAAAAGCCTTTTCCCATTTGCACCCATATCTCAGCGCTCTCTCTCTCTCTCTCTCTCTCTCTCTCTCTCTCTCTCTCTCTCTCTCTCTCTCTCTCTCTCTCCCTCTCCCTCTCCCTCTCCCTCTCCCTCTCCCTCTCCCTCTCTCTCTCTCTCTCTTTCTCTCTCTCTCTTTTTCCCCTCTTTTTTTGGGGGAGGGTATTGTTACATTCAACCCACACCTTGGCAGCTTAAACTCAGTCAAGTGTTGAAATAACCTCTCCCCCATAAGCAGGCAGCAAAGTCCTGGACATTTTATAGGAAGCCATGTGACATATATTTCAAAAACTATTCAGTCAGTGTTGCATTCATGTGACCCACAGAAGATGGAATTACTTTCTTTATACTCCTAGTCTCTCACTGGGTTCTAAGTTGTGAGACTTGGGCAAGCAGCAGTTGGTGAGAGGTGGTAGTGGGAAAGGCTGCATGCTGAACCATGAACCATGTCAAAGAGAAATCCCCCTATCTTTCCCTCTCCTTTCTCTGTAGCTTTGTCTGCTGTTTCTCCATGTGCCAATCAGCTATTTGGTTCACTTTTGAACATGGGTTTAGTGCTTTTCTGGAATAATGCTTGTATTGGTGTTGTTTCTGTAGAGTAAGTTTTGACAGATGGCTATCACCATTGACAGAACACCTATCTGTCAAAACTCCTCTGCTCCCTAGTTCTACACCCACCTTACTTTAAGGATAGGGTGGTGGATATTGGTGGACGCTTTTTCAGATGCTGATGACATTCGATGGGAAGGGAAGGAGACAAAGCCAAGAGAAACCACCAATTGCATTCATTAACATGACATGTATATACAAATAAGGACAAAACATTTATTAGCATTGCTCCTGTAGCAGAAAGGATTTCTAGTTTTAGGCAACAGATTTTCTAGCACATTTTCTAGCAATTCAAAAGCTGCATGATAATATTATTATTATAATTAACATTAAAATAATAATAGTTGGCATTGGGTAAGAGTCCTAAAAGTTGTATATGCAAGGCGTAGAATTTCCTACCTTGAAAAAAACCAACCAGCCAGCCAAAAAACACCATGTAATTCTTCTGAGGGTGCTTGTCATTGTTAAATTTTATTTGGGAGTTTGAGGTAACAAACATAGCATCCTTGTTTTTCCACATAACGATTACCCTGTAAGATAAGTTGGGCTGGGAGACGATGATCAGTCCAAAGTCATCGAGGAATCTGCATCTACTCACTTCTGAAATGGGCAAGTCAGAGCAATTGATCTTCAGAAAAGTAAAACTATCATGGCGGTCAAATCAGCAATGATGAATCAGACAAAATCAAATAACTGGTTTTTTTTTAAGTTAAAGTAAAAAATAAGTTATTTCAGAAGTTATTTCTTTATCTCTAATCTTATTTCAGAAGTTATTTCTGAAATAAGATTACAGATTTTTTTTAAAAAAAACACCTACTTTGGCCTTGTATATATGTATGTGTCTGCCTTTGAGTCAATTTTTAATTCCTGGCAGTTGCCTGGACTAGTCCTGGAATTTTCTTGATAAGATTTTCAGAAATGGCTTGCCTAAGAGAGAGTGACTAGCCCAAGGTCAACCAGCTGGCTTTCTAGCCAATATCAATTCCTGGTCTCTAGCTTGATTCTTTAACCACTATACTAAACCACCCTCTAAACCACTCTTCTAAAAAACTTTAGAATTATTATTATTATTATTATTTTGCATAAACTGAAATGTTCTTAGATTATTGCTCTTTGTCTGATTTTGAATATTGGGTTAGAGATGCACAATCATTTAGAATTATACTCAATCTTACATTCTATAGATCAAAACAGCTGTATTCTATTTGCCTGTCTAAATTTTTAATTATTTGCTAAAAAGGAAGTTGGAAAACATTCTAGGAACACTCTCCCTTTGGAAACCAAGCCTGTTCAACTTGCCAATAGCTCTGTATCCAAACAGAAAGCATTTATTCTGCCAGACTGTTATTCAGCCATATTTACAGTCAATTTACATGATCAGCAGAATCAACAGTACTTTTTTGAACAACAGTTTTTCAAGCAAAAGATAGGGACTGCATTGTGGGAAAATTCCTGAAGCATAACTAATCAACTTAAGTTGTTAGTATGAAGAAAACCAGCAATTGAAACTCTCAAGCTATACAAATTTGAAGGTTTAAATCTTAGTGTCTTTTTTCTTCCACCCATGCATCAAAGGAAGCTGAGGGATCTTTGTTTTGTGGCAGAAGCACTGGTGATTGTTTTGCAATGTTATTCTCATGGACAGTCTGGTTTCATCTCCTTTGATACTAATCGTAATCAGTCTAGTCTTCAACTTGGGGACTGTAGGAAAGCTGGCATCAGGAGGGTGCTCTTGTTGTTTTGGGAATCCTCATTATCTTTTTGTTGTTAATTAAAGTGGCTGAGTACGGCAATACAAAATTCATTAATGCAGTGGTGAAACAGTTATCTGACACTGGCAAAGCTGACTGCAGCCACCTGTCATAATTTCAGTGGCTTAAATGTAAGGTCCAGATTAACCATTTAGAAAGCTAATTAATAAGACTGTGCAATGCATTTGAAATGACACTTCCCAAATTACATTTGGCATGAATGAACTGACCATCCTCAAGACCGGGGAACCTACATCCACAGAAGGCTGTCTGGGCATATGTAGGCTGGGAATTGTGAAGCAAAATAACAGGCATGGGCATGCATTAAGAAACTCTGGGAAAACCTTTGAAGCAGTTGGGCTGATTCTTTTTGAAAGGAACAAGACTGTCACAATGATTTAAGGAGGAATCTTTGATTGTACCAATACAGTTGCCTCTTTGGAATCATTTGCACAGCCCTACGATTATTTTTATAGATGATGAAACATACATTGTCAGTAATTTCTCTAGGTTTTTTTTTTTAACAGCAGGCTTTTTAACAGCAGGCTTAAGAGCCGAGGTGGCGCAGTGGTTAGAGTGCAGTACTGCAGGCTACTTCAGCTGACTGTTCAGCAGTTCAGCGGTTCAAATCTCACCAGGCTCAAGGTTGACTCAGCCTTCCATCCTTCCGAGGTGGGTAAAATGAGGACCCAGATTGTTGGGGGCAATATGCTGACTCTGTGAACCGCTTAGAGAGTGCTGTAAAGCACTGTAAAGCGGTATATAAGTCTAAGTGCTATTGCTAAATGAGAGGAATGGAAATCTAGCCAAAGTATTAATTTTACTTTTATATATATTCATGAATGTTGGAGATGATTTCTGGCTGTATTCACATGTTGAATCAGCCTGAAAACTATCTCAATGTTTATAGATTTTTGATTAGTATGTTTTGTATTTATTTAATACATTTACGGACATATGAAAAAGTAATAAACTCACTTTCAGTTCCATGGTTTTATGTATCAGGAAATAGTAAAATTCATCTGGTTCTTAGTAGTTCTTAAAATTAGGTAAATACAACCTCAGATGAACAGCAGCACATGACATATTACACTGTGTCATCATTTATTTTACAGAAAGAAAGCCAAAATGGAGAAGCCATGTGTGAAAAACTAAGAATACCTTATGATTTCCATAACTTGTAGAACCAACTTTAGTGTTAGAAGCTATAGCTTTGGCTTGGCCCCTTGCTGGTATTCTGTCATCAATGGGAAAGAGAGGGGGGAACAAATGGGCAATTTGCTGCATACCTTTATGGCAGGAAATTGGGAGGGGGGAATTGCCAGCTGAGGAAGAACAGAGCCATTTGGAATCTGGTTTGTGCTGGCACACTGGCATCTTCAAGATCATTTGCCCTCTGTGTGGAATTTCAGCAGCCCAAACACCTCAGAGTTACTCATAAGATGGGATGAGGGCTTGGGGAAATCAGGGCTTTTACTTCTGTATTGGCACGTGGGTATTTTAGATTCTGCTTGATTCTACTGCAATCAGCATCTCTTAGTAAAAGTGCCTTTTCACTTCAAATGGAGATGAGAGTTTTGCTTCCCTAAAGGATCAGACTGGGGCAAGGTCTGACATTTAGCAGTATCAACTTGAAGTACCGTATTTTTTGGAGTATAAGACGCTCCAGACTATAAGACACACCTACCTATTTTGCGGAGGAAACCAAGAAAAAAAATATCTGCCTTTGCCTCCCAGCATCCATCCGGTATTCATCTGGCCCGTTCGCTGCGGCCCGTTCAGGGCTGCCACGGCCCATTTGCCACCACGGCCCATTTGCCGCCACCCATTTGCCGCTGCTGCGGCCTGTTCGCCGTGGCCCATTTGGCACGGCCCATTTGCCGGGGCCCATTTGCCTCTGTCATGGCCTGTTTGCCACAGCCCATTCGCCGTGGTCCATTTTCCATGGCCCATTTGCCGCAGCCCATTTGTGACCACCGTGACCCATTTGGCATGGCCAGTTTGCCACCACCTGTTTGCCGCGGTCTGTTTGCCACCACTGCGGTCTGTTCACCACGGTCCGTTCACCACAGCCCGTTCACTGTGGTCCATTCGCCGCTGCCACGGCCTGTTCAGCGCAGCCCATTTGCCGCCGCCCATTTGGCGTGGCCCGTTCGCCACCACCAATCGTTGCCGCCTGGAACCGGCTGAAAATGCGACATGTGGAGGCTGAAAACGGCCGAAGGGTGGGGGCTGGTTGGTGGGCGGGGCTTCAGCAACATTCGGCGTATAAGACACACCGCAATTTTCACCTACTTTTTTGGGGGGGAAGTGCGTCTTACATTCCGAAAAGTACGGTAATCACTTTATTAGTCTCTCACATTGTTGTGGGTGAATTTTGGCCAGAGAAGTTCTGCCACAGCATTTCAATCAGGTTAAAGTTTAGACTTTCACTGGGCCATTGCAATACCTTGATTCTTTTGTTTTTCAGCCATTCTGTTGTAGATTTGTTTGTGTGTTTGGGATCATTGTCCTGTTGCATGACCCAATGTTGACTAAGCTTTAACTGTTGGAGAGATACCCTTATATGTGTCTCTAGAATACTTTGGTATACAGAGGAATTCATGGTTTACTCAGTGACTGCAAAAGTACCCAGGTCTTGTGGCTGCAAAACAAGTCCAAATCATCACCCCTTCACCATCATGCTTGATGGTTTGTATGAGCTATTTGTTGAGATGATATACTGTGTTTGGTTTTCACCAAACATGGCACTGTGTATTATGGCCACTTTGTACTCATCTATCGAAAGGCCGGTGTTCCAAAAGTCTTTGTGATTTGTTCAAATGCAACTTTTCAAACCAAAGCTGTGTTGCTATGTTGTTTTTAGAGAGAAGAGGCCTTCTCCTGGTAACCCTTACAAACAAACCATAATTGTTTAGTCTTTTTCTAATTGTACTGTCATGAACTTCAGATTTAACATGCTAAGTGTGGCCTATAGAGTCTGAGATGTAACTCTTGGATTTTTTTTTCCAGTTTCTCTGAACATTGCTGGGTCTGACCTAGGGTAAATTTGCTGGGATGTCCACTCCTGGGAAGATTAACAACTGTCTTGAATGTTTTCCACTTGTGAAAAATTTTCCTCACTGTTGGAAGATGGACTTTAAATTATTTTGAAATGGTCTTATAACCTTTCCCAGATTGATGGGCTGCAACAATTGCTTCTCTAAGATCATTATCATATCTTTCCCTTTTAGCACATTATGAAGCACACACCTCAATATTGGAGACCAGCAAACTCCTAAAACTTCAGCTTTTATAGAGGTAGTCACATTTGCTGATAATTAATTGATCAAGGACACTTAATAAGAAGCACTTGGCTACTATTTAGCCTCTTCATATCTATGGAAATGGTAAGGGCATACTTAGTTTTTCACACATGACTTCTTCATTTGGGCTTTCTTTTTATAAAATAAATGATAACATGGTGTAATATGTCATGTGTTCTTGTTCATCTGAAGTTGTATTTATCTATTTTTAAGAACTGCTAAGGACTATTTTTACTATGTCTTGATACATAAAACCATGAGGGTGTACTTACTTTTTTACATGGCTGTATATAACCAATTCTTATATCAAATTCTGAGTGGCCCTACATTTTCAAAGAAAACATAAGAAGCTCTTAAATGACAGCTCGATCAGTGATGGAAAATCTTTTGGACTCGGCATATCAAAAGTTCAGAAAATGCCTAACTTGTCTGCTGGCGTGTCACCCCTCCCACCCACCCCTCCAAATAAAAGAGAAATAATTCTCTATCTCCTATCATCTAGTCCAAGGATGTCAAACTCAAGGCCCGCTGGCCGGATCCAGCCCACCGGGTGCTTAAATCTGGCCTATGGAGCCAGCCTGGAAATATCAAAGGACCAGCCCATGGATCCTCAACCGTTTTTGCTGGCAGAGTGCTGCAGGAGGCCAGGGAGGCCAAAAATGGGCCGGGGAGGCCAAAAGTGGGGCCTCTGCGCAGCCCATTTTTGGCTGGCAGAGTGTTGCCGGAGGTCAGGGAGGCCGAAAACGGGCCATGCGGAGGCTGTGCGGGGCCTCCGAGCAGCCCAATTTTGGCTGGCAGAGTGCTGCAGGAAGACTGGATTGGACTGATTACAATTATGTGGCCTCAAGAAAGTGCCTGATCTGGATAGAAAACAAGCAACATCCTATGTTAATACTACAGTTTAATGCCAGATTTTACATACTGTAGGTCCATTTAATCTACAATCAACAGTCTACAATTGACAGCCATTTCTATTTACTATCCTAGAAATCTACCTCTGCTGTTAGATTTTGTATTATCATGTTATTTATGCTATTGTATTTTTTATTATTAGTTGAATAATAAAAATACAATAGTATAAATAGCTTTTCTGCCTGGAAAAGCAATTTACTATTAAACAATAGGGTATAAATTTAGAAATAAAAAGTTTAGTGAAGGATGAAGAATACGTAATAAATGTTTGCCAGTAATATCTGTAGAAGAGATAAGAAAATGGTTATAGTAAAGAACTGTGGAAAGAAAGAAGAGAAGGGGAAAAAATGCATCTTGAGCCTGTGTAAAATGCCCACCATGGCCATGCCCACCCTGGCCATGCCCATCCCCAGCCACACACACATCCTGGCCCTCCAAGGTCAAACACAACCCTGATGCGGCCCTCAATGAAATACCACAGGATTTTTCCACAATGGAGTACTACAATGAAGAACAGCTAAATGAATTAGGTAAGTTAGCTTAATGAAGAGAAATCTGAGGGGAGATGTAATAATCTTCCAATACTTGAAAGGCTACCACAAAGAAGAAGGCATAATTTATTTTCCATAGCACCTGAAGGTAAGCAATGGGTGGAAGCTTGTCAGAGCAAGATCCAATCTGGAAATAAGGAAGACTTTCCTGATAGTGAGAACTATTAAGCAGTGGAACAGCTTGACTCTCATAGTTATAAGTGCTCTGTTGCTGGAGGTTTTCAAGAAAAGTTTGGATAACAATTTGTTCAAGATGATATCAGAACATTTATCTTGACAGACGTTGGAGATCTAAAAGACCTTCAAAGTGCCTTCCAACCCTATGGTTTTATTATTCTATTTCCAAGGTTATTATGTGGCTATGCATCCACTCCCAGCTAATGATGCCTAAGAGAAAATTGAAGTACGTCCCACCATGAAATTCCACTACTAACTCAGCATGGAAGTGAGCAGTTTTGGCAAGGTATTTCATTTGTATAGTGATCAGTATTCCATTTTTATATTGCTTAATATTGTTCAGTTATACCATTGTACATTGTTGAATAAGAAAAAGGAAAGGCTTGTTGATTGCAGTTTCAAGCATCTCTCACATTTCAAGTCTGGTGTCAGACCTGCCCCAACCATGTCCCTAGGAAAGAAAGACCCTCAACTCCATTTGGTTGAAGTGATAGGTTCTTTTAGTAAGGATTACTAATTGTAGAGAAAGCAGGCTAGAACTAAAGCTTCTCATGCAAAGTTACACATATTTCCCCTTCATGTTTGCCCCTCCCTTCGGCCGGACCATCAATGTCGAATAGCATCTCATTGGGATGCTTTGAGAACTGCTTTGATGTCAGGCACATCTCAAAACAGCTTCTCATTCTTTCCCAATCTAGACATCCTTGGGCAGCTGGATTAGTCTGGTTTTCACACGTCTCGTTCTTGTCAGTGGCAATCCCTCACCCTTTACCACCTTCTTCTTCCTCCTGTACCAAATGGCTGCCCCCCTCCCCCATTTATGGCAGGATGCCAGCAGTTTAGAGAAGCATAGCAAAGATGGCATAACTGACATTCTGCCTCTCTTGACAGGGACATTAGTCCTGAAAGACAAAAAAGGACAGATAAACAAACACAGAGAGATACAGAGAGGACACAATTAATATGCAATTACTATAATTTGTCTGGGTGTTTTCTATGAAACATTTGTGTAAGCTTTGGGGCTTTGACATGCCATGCATTCACCCACTAGAATCTAGAATTTCCTTAACTTCAAAGTGGTGTTCACTTTTGATTAGGATGGGGATGGGTGTAGTTTTGTTGCTGGGCATAGAGGGGATGTAGTTTCTGACTTGAGCAAGCTGCAATGAAATACTGGGTGGATTTGTCTAAGGTTTTTTGGAAGGTCCAGCTGGACTGTGACCTGGTTGATAATTTTGCTGATAGGAGAAGGCCCAATGTATTGGGACCTAATTTTTTTGGTTGCTGTATGGACTGTAGGTATTCGGTTGAAAGGTATACTTTGTCACCTACTTTAAAGCCTTTGAGTTTGGAGCACTATTTGTCAGCTTGCTTTTATATGCTTCTTGCACTTCATCTAGTGCTTTGCGAGCCACTGTCTAGATCAGGGGTCTGCAACTTTAAACACTCAAAGAGCCATTTGGACCCGTTTCCCACAGAAAAGAAAACACAGGGAGCCAATAATTTAACAACCGGTGTGACTGGGGGGGTGTGGCCAACTCAACGTCACTCACTCCCACCTAGTCACATGACCCCCCCAACCACACCTACCCATCCGGTCATAAGGGCAGACAACCTGTTGTTAAATTATTTGCCCCGCCTGGCCCTGCCTCACCCCTCCCCTCCCAGCCACCTCTTGCCACGCCTTGGGTGTGTTGTTCACCTCTGTCTCTGTCTCTGTCTCTGTCTCTGTCTCTGTCTCTCTGTCTCTGTCTCTGTCTCTGTCTCTGTCTCTCTCTCTCTCTCTCTCTCTCTCTCTTCCTCCCTCCCTCCCTCCCTCCCTCTCCCATATATATATGGGGAAGGAAGAAAAACCGGATAATTCCATTCCAGTCCATGCCATTCCAGTCCTCTCTCTCTCTTTCTCTCTCTCTGTCTCTCTGTCTCTCTCCCTCCCTCTCCCTCTCCCTCTTCCACACTCCCCACCCCCAATTCCCAACCCACACACCCAGGGAATAAGCCTACAGGAATTTCAGCCACATTCTCTCTGTCTCTGGAAAGATACAAAAATAAATCTTGCATTGCAAAAGGAGTGACTGTCAGGCTGTTACATCACAGCATCACGAGATTGCTGCCTTAGATCACCACACGCACTTCAGAGAAGCATCATCCCAAGCAGCAGCACACTCACACAGGCATGCATATGAATTCTGCAACTCGGTCCAAAGTGGCCAAAAAATATAGTCCCCGGGTGCCCCCAAAGATGCTTGGCAGGCAAAGTATGGGATGACCCCTCCCAATCACAGCGTCTGCTGAATCCTTGCAAAACTGGGCAAAGATGGAGAGAGGGGAGCAGACAGAGCCGAATCTCTCTCTCTCTCTCTCTCTCTCTCTCTCTCTCTCTCTCTCTCTCTCTCTCTCTCTCTCTCTCTCTCTCTCCCCCAACAGACTGCAACAGGAAATAGCGGGCAGCTACTTCCAGCCTTTGTTGGTGCTGGACGCACCTTAGTCACTCAGGGAGATGCGGTACCTGCTCTCCACCCCGAGACACTGGCCTGCCCCGCGCTGCAGCCAACGCTGCTGCTGTTGCCAGGAGTGAGTGGGGCAGGGTCTCATTTTGGCTCCGCATCATAATGGGCTCCAGGAAGAGGAGGGGACCCCATCTCCCTCATTGTGAAGTGCGCTAAATTTCACTGTGCTGCGCAAGGCTCTGCGAGAGCAGTGGAGGCCATGGAGGAGGCAACAGCAGCGGTGTCACCTGCTTCTCTCTTCAGCAGAGGGATGAAAGGAGGTAGCTGCAGCAGAGGGTTAAAATAGCCACATGAGTCTCCGAAGCCACGAGTTGCTGACCCCTGATCTAGATGCTTTAGAGCCGAGGTGGCGCAGTGGTTAGAGTGCAGCACTGCAGGCTACTTCAGCTGACTGCTAGCTGCAGTTTGGCAGTTCAAATCTCACCGGCTCAAGGTTGACTCAGCCTTCCATCCTTCTGAGGTGGGTAAAATGAGGACGCAGATTGTTGGGGGCAATATGCTAACTCTGTAAACCGCTTAGAGAGGGCTGTAAAGCACTATGAAGCGGTATATAAGTCTAAGTGCTATTGCTATTGCTATTGCTTTGCAATTGGGTGACCCACTCAACTAAGGATGGAACTTGGGGTTTTGCCTGAGGCAATTTGGGCATGGCTACAAAATCCTGCCCAGACACAATTTTAAATGGAGTGAAACCAGTGCTACTATATAGTGAGTTGTTATAAGCCACTTCCACAAATGGGAGGAGATCAGGGGTGGGTTTCAACTTACCTCGCTGCTGGTTCGCTCCCTCCCGCGCCGCGTGGGCACGCGCATGCGCAGTAATGAAAAATCTGAATTTTTTTTTAAAAAAGCTGAAAACAAGATGGCGACCACATGCACAGTGCCAGAACTCGGCTACTGCACATGCTCAGAAGGAAAAAATAAATTCAAAAAAATTCAAAAAAAAATAAAAAAAATTCAAAAAAAAGATGGTGGTGCCCACGGACCAGCACCGACCGAACTGGATATGTGACATCATTGTGACATCACCAGCGGGTCACTACCGGTTTGGAAGAACCGGTCCGAACCGGGGGGAACCCATCCCTGGAGGAGATTGGCCCAATTGTCCTACTAGTAATTAATACAGGTATCATTCCAGGATCCCATTAGTTCATTCACAAGTCCCATTCATTTAAGGATGATGGGAGGAGCTAAGATCTTGGGTAGCAAAGCAGCTTCAGGATTTCTTGCCAAAACTGCAAAGTGAATTGGACTCCATGGTCAGATATGATGTGTTTAAGGATTTCTTGGAGCCTATACATGTGCTGCATAAACAGCTTAGCTAGTAAGTGCACAGAGGGGATCTTTGGGCATGGAACAAAGTGCACTTGTTTGGAAAAAATGTATGTTATTACCCAAATCACCATTTCTCCTGAGCTTTCTGGGAGTCCATAAAGATCTCCTTCCAGGGCATATGGGGGCTTGCCACTGGCTGGAGGAGTCCTGGTGCCTTTCCTGGATGCCTTTTTGTGCAAGCACATATGGGGCAGCTAGCTACATAGGTTTCAATATTCTTTTTTAACAATGGCCACCAGAATTGCTGTTTTGCAGGGTGTAGGGTTTTGGCGAACCCAGAGTATCTGCGGCTTTCAAATCATTACATTTTTGTAGGGCAACAATCCACTGGCTTGCGGGCACATACAGCTTGGCTCCCACCCATGCCAGGTTATCCGGTATAGTGCATTCTGCCTGGTGGTCCCTGAACCACTCATCTTCCTCCCCTTCTTGATCCCCCCTCTTTTCAGCTGGATTAGTCCAGTTTTCACATGTCTGATTCCTGTCAATGCCAATCTCTCCTCCGCCTTTGCCTCCTTCTACTTCCTCTTGGACTTCTTTTCCAAATGGCTGTGCCCACGTTTATGACAGGATGCCAGCAGCTTAGCAGAGCAAAGATGCCAAAGCTGGCATCTGGGTTATTCCATACAAACAGAAGACAAAGAATGCTGTTACATTTATAGCAGTAGTCTCCAACCTTTCTGGCTCCATGGACTGAGTGTAGTGGGGGTTGTATGCACAACCTAGATACTGCACATGCACAAATGAAGCTTTGCATGCCTGCCCTAAGATTGGACTAGAAGACCTTCAAGATCCTTTCCAACTCTGTTAAACAGCATGTTTGCAACAAACTACTATCACCTTTACATTCCGTTCTAACATCCTTTATGTATATTAAAATTTTAAATATTGGATGTGGCATGTTGCTTAGAATCATGCTCTGTTTATTTTGCTTGAAAGCATTTTCAAAGATTCTTTGAAGTAATGTAGTTTTTTTTTAAAAAAATCTGATTTCTAACAAAGTCTTTAATATGTTTTTCTGAAGTGCATTCGTTTTTTGTTTGGTACTATAATATTAAATCCAAAATTTAAAACCAACATTGCGCAAGTTACCAAAACTGATTCTGTGATAAGTCATATATAAGATATTTCACTAGACCAAAATTTCTAGAAATAGATGAACTCTTTCCACCTTTTCATATTGATTTTTATGTCCATTTATTGCCATGATGCACCAGCTCTTGCATACAAGTAAACATTATACACCCAAGATTTGGGAGTGTGCTGGCTCCCAAACAATGGAGTGTATTTCCTAGAATACATTGAATACTGTTCTGCATTTTACAAAAGATCAGTAGTAATATGGAAGCTTTTTCATTATTGAGCCAAGCATTATCATTGAGCCAAGAAATTTCTGGCTGCCTTAGAATATTTGAAACACTGGGTTTTGTTTATAAGAAAGTTATATCTCTGTTATGAGAAAACAGCATCTCTTGAGCCTTAGGAAACATGACAAAGTTAGCTTATTTTAGAGGGGAGGGGAAGTTATGAACGGATAGTGAGTATTGCTAATAGTTATGAGTATCATGTTATATTGGACAATCCATATCACTCAGATGAATTAATTGCTTTAATTCTCTAATTGATTTATAATCAGAGTCTCCTGCAGAGGACATAACTGCATTCCCCCCCCTCCCCCAAATTGAGAATTCCCAAGTCCACTGGATTCCAGATGAAGCATCTGGCAGATGTTCCTTGCAATGAGAAAGAAAAGACATTGCAGAAATCCATGAAATACAAAGGCATTGGGCCTGTTTGACCCATTTTCAAAAGAGTTTCAGATCAAAAAGAGGTATGCATTAGGTAAGGAGTATTTGTGCATTTTAGAAAACACATATGTTTGTTGTACAAGCATTTATTTGGATTGCAGTATTTTCTTAGTGTGGTGAATCCTGAACAATTTAGCTTTTGTGTTTGCAATCATGTAAACAAACAGTAATTATAGCTGGGATAAAAAAACTATTAAACTTTATATTCCAAATAGCAAATGTGAAACATACACTTAACTGGAAATAATAAATATTATTGACTTGAATTGTCTATCACTGGGAATTAAGAGTCCTAGAACTTCTCTTTTTCAATTAAACTCATAGTTTCTTTGCAGAGTGTATAAGATTGATGTATATCATTCAAATGGCTTTTGTCTTAAAGAAACATACGTATTTTATATTTTTGTCTAAAACAATTTATTACAGCAAAAAATTAGTTTGTTTAAAAAACAAATATCTTCAAAAATGTTGTTATGAACTATGAAATCTGGATTTTCTCTGCTACATCCACTAGTAAGGCAACACTAATTGTCTTGGTTTCTGTGAAGCACTAATGCAAATTTACTTCTTGGTACATTTATTGGAGTTTGGTATAAGAAAACATTTTTCTTTACCCAATAGCATATGTATTAATATAATTATTGATAAATGATAAGCCTTTACTTGATGTAAAAGAGGATGTTCAAGAGTTTATTGATAGTGTGTGTGTGTGTCTCTCTGTGTGTGTTACATACTACCTAAACATTATAGCTTAGTTTTCTTCCTGATACACTTGTTAGGAGACAGTTTTTCACCATAACAAAGGGGCATACATTTATTCTTCTGCTTGGAGCATAAAAAGATTGTGTCCAAGAATAAATCATCCCCTTAATGTTGTGTGAAATTGTCCACAAAAATAAAATAAGGTTTACCATTTACAGCATATACAGGCAATCTGTTTTGGACAAAGTGCTCTATTTAATCTTAGACTTGTGTGGCATGCTAAGAGTTGGATTTAAAAATGACCAGAGACAAAAAGAGTTAAAGCAAAGAATGGCAGCCTTCCAAATAGTAATTTTGGGTCATTATTCAATTTTAATCAATTTGCACTCAGTTTATACAATTTATTTGGTTAATTTAATTCTGCAAGTTCAGTAGCAGGAACAGGCAAAACTGAACATCTGAAATCAGCAGTAATGTAGTGATGGCAATAAGAAAAGTTCTAAGAAGCAGGACAAAAGAAAAGGCTTAAGTTGATTACAAAGCTGAAATTAGTATATTCATCTGAGTAAGTGCCCTTATATTATTCTGAAGTTTAAAACTATGTTTTTACTTGTTTTACTTTAAGTAATTTAATCTTACCAAGAATTGATATTGAAAGAGATACATAGCTGATTGGTAAAAATTTATGGTGAGCAATTTGTCAAAACATATTGGAAGTAACTGCATCACCTTTAAACATCAATAGTGCCATTAGTTTTCAAGATCTCATCTCAAACAATAATTTTCTTTGTTTCTCTGGCTTCAGGATATAGCCCTCCTCTCTGATTCACTAGTGGTTCTGCTGTCACTCAGCCATGCAGGTATGCAGTACAGGTAATCCCCGGGTTATGAGTTCCCTTAGCGAATGTTGGAAGTTACACAATAAGTGCCCCCTAGCATTTGCGAACAAGTCCTGAAACTATGAATCTTGCAGCACCAAGCAGTTGTTCACCCTTACGAACAACTGCAGAGGCTCTGCAACATTCATCCTGAACGTTGCCGGCCAAAATGGAGCTTCTGACAGATCCGCTCCTCTGATGCTCCATTCGGGCCTCCAGAAGCTTCTCCCAGCACATTGCAGGGCAAAATGGAGCTTCTGAGGGGCAGATTATTTTTAAAAATATTGCAATTAGTGACATTTGCAGACATATTAACTCTTTGTATATAAGTCCCTGCCACATGTCTAACAATTGGGCATTTGGAATATAACAACAACTATATTTTAAAGTTGTATTTACACTTTTTACAGAATCTCATTGACTGGAATGTAATTATAACATGTTCACTGTGAGAAGGAGGTTAATGAAATATTGTGGACAGAACGTTGAATTAGACTGAAAGGTCATGGGTTTCTTATTTAAGAATGCAATTTTTTACAGTAAACAGAAAAGTAAGTCACATCAAAAGTCATTAGACAGATAATTATTAACTGTAAACTGTAAAATTATTAACTGATAAAGTTTTTCTTTGATTTACTATAAAGAAATTAGTCAAAATATTAGACATCAAATGTTACTTGGTAAAATAAGTATGTCTTTATTTTCACAGAATGGCTTCTACATATAAGCTAACCAAACAAAGCAAACCTACATTGTTATTCTCTACCACTTAACATGAAAAATTATTGATTCTGGAGATATAATTTCCTTACATAGAGTTGACTTCAATATATACTAGATTATATAGATTATTTCAATTGTTACAAAGCAGGTTTATAACATTTATAATACCAAATAAAACAAAAAAAATCCTATAGTTATTCTATAATATTTTAGGATATACTGAAGTCTGCCTTTAAATTTTTAGATCCTAAACATGGCCTGAAAATCTGGGATTTTTGTTATACCATTTGCATTTTTGTGGAGAAGTGTGACACAATGACTGAAAGAAGAAAGAGTAAGCCTAGAAATTTCTGCTGCTGAGCTCATTTTTGCATAGGGATGAACAGACTCATGTTGAGAGTTGCCTAATATCAACTCAGACTAATTATCTGCTTAGGTACAGAGCATTGTCGATTCAGCTGGTTCATGCTGCCAAAATCTTAGTCTTCTGACTGGTTTCAGGCAACTCTCCAGGACTTCAAGCTGAGAAAGTTCTTTCATATCATCTGCTTGACATGTTTACTTCAGAAATTAGGAACCTTTGGTTCTTTGCAATGGCTTCTCTCTGATATTCATTCTTATTGAATTGATAGTTCAATGGAGCCAGCAAGGTGTCAGGGTTCCAAGTAACACCCCCAACGAAAGAAGACTCCGAGGCTAAGCATTCCTCAAAGTTCCATTTTATTAGAGATGTCATATTGGCACATCTGGGAAAACCCGAATCTGAAAGCTTCCAGGTTTTCCCCACCCAAAAGAAAGTCCAAGTCCCTTCCCCTGCACCCAAATGTCCATCATGTGGTCCAATCAATGCACCGTCCCAACTGGAGATGCTTCCCAGTCACACCCCTCCAGGTGCAGGGCAGAGTGGCCTTGACTCTCGGAGAAAGGAATGTTATTTTGACTATGTATCTCCCCAGCTCCATACAATTCCCCCCTCCCTGTTTCCCACAGCACTAAATGTGGCAGGCCTGAAGATCCAATGCCCAAGATGGTTTCCAGACCTGACATAAGGATTAAATCAGGAAACTCTATAAACAAAGCATGAGCTGTGTCATAGGGGTATATTCCCTCTCAAATACATTATTTTGGTCACATTAACACAGAATCTTTATAATAATTTCCAATTTGTCATTTCCCCCTTATAAACATACATTGGTTCATTTATATAAAATATAGAAAAAAGGTAAGAAATAAAAAACAAAGAAAATTAAAGGTATGAAATATAAGAAATAAAAAATAACTTGATCTTATTTACACTTAATTTTCATTATACTTTCCCATATTTTTCTATCCTTAAAAACGGTATCATATTGATATATTTTCTCAGATTCTTTAAATTTCTCATCTCTCTCTTGAAGTTGTCATACACTCCATCCATCCAAAATTTTCTTTGTCTTCCCCTTTCTCTCAACCTTTCAACCACTATTTGTACAAGTTAAAATTACTCTACACACTTTAGCTCCTTAGTAAATTTTCTAACAAGATTCACACATTTCTTCATTTGTTCTAAGGTTTTTTGTGGGGAAGGATTGCCATTTTTGAATAATTTGCAAATTTTCAGTCAAATTTCTTTATCAAACATAACTATTGTTTCTTTTTTTTCTTTCCTAGCATTTTCACACAAATGCAGGATCTCCTTTTTTTTTACTCAACCAAGTGTTGATCCATTGGCTGCAACAAAGGAATTGACCAACTGGCTTGTTGCCTGAGCCTGACATTACAAGCTAAGACAAACTAACTGGCCCAACGTCATCTGGCTGGCTTTCAAGCTTAAAGTGGAATCAGAACTCATAATCTCCTGGTTTCTAATCTCATGCCTTGACCATTAGACCAGGTTTGCTGTCTATCAAACATAACTAAGTTTCTATATTAGAGATTAAATTAATTTTCAGACGAATGCTCCTTATTGCTACAAATGTAGTCTAATATTTGCTGCAACCTATAACAGCATAAACTACACACAAAAGTAAATATACATTTTCATTCTCAACCAGCACATTTCTAATATCATTACATGTATTCTTAACATTTATTCATGTTGAACAACCAACTGGATGTTACACATTCTTGTTTTACTTCTGCTCAAGGTTGAACCATTACTAAGCATTCCATTTATTCTCAAGGATGATTTATTTACATAATTTTCAATTTCATTATTGTGCAAATAATTTTTTTTATTATACATATTCTGTAAATGAACAAGCATATGAAGGCGCTGAGACCAAGTGCTATAGTGCCTGTAAGGCTCACCTTGTCCCTGACAGTTTGTCAGTTTTTTAAGGAAGAGTATTAGTGATGGGGGATGGAGTGGTTTTCAGGGAAGGCAGAGGAGGGCAGTCTATTTCAGTGGTGTTGGGTAATGGGAGATATGGGAGGCGGGGGGGCAGGCACGGGGAATGCGACCTCGGTGTTTAGTACTGGTCTTGTGTTCTGACCCCTTGCACTCACCTCATTTACCTGGTCAGCAGATCTGTGGTGGCCGTGGTCTTAGGCTGCTGCTTTTAAATGTCAAATCAGCCTGCAATAAGGCTAATCTTATTGCCGATTTGAAGAGAAGGCTGATCTGGCTTGTATAACCGAGACCTGACTGGGCCCAGAGGGAGGTGTTCCCCTCTTAGAAATGTGCCCAGTGGGTTATCAAGCATGACACCAGTCTAGACCTCAGGGCTGGGGAGGGTGTGTGTCATCTTTAGCAGCCTCCAGGGGCACTGCTCCACAAGTGCCCGGCTGTGAGATCCTTTTTCTTAGGTTGGGCTCAAGGGAAGAGGTGTGATTGCTGCTGCTGTACCAGCCTCCCTGCTGCGTGGTAGCTTCTCTACCCAGGCTCCTGGACCTCACCGCAGGGCTGGCATTGGAGTTCCAGGCTTATAATTCTGAGGGACTTTAACCTGCCATCCCTGGGGGTGGGGTCAGAGGTAGCCAGAGATTTCATGGAAACCATGACTTCCAGGGGCCTGTCCCAGATCATCTGACTAGGAATACGGTAGTGGTCATAAACTCAATTTGGTGTTCTTGTCGGAGCAGTGCCTATGTGGCCTGGAATTGGTGGACTTGTCCTTGGTCGCCCTGTCATGGTTGGATCACAGTCTGGTGGCAATGAGTTTCTCGAGAGCTCTACACCACCACCCCCGCAGGGAGGCAGGACCTGTTAGATTGGTCTGCCCCTGTGGACTGATGGACCCTGATGGGTTCCAGAAGGAACTGGGGGTTATAACTGCAGATCTGCTGTGCAATCCAGCTGGCGGACCACAACACCAGCCGAGCTCTTAGTCATGTTTGGAACAGGAAGATGACTGAGGCTCTGGATAGGATTGTGCCCATGCGACCTCTCCTCACCCTAGACCTCTCTGCCCTCTGTGGTATACAGAAGAACTGAGAGGGATGAAACACATGAAGAGATGTCTAGAGTGCTGCTGGCAAAAGACAAGGGATGAACTCGACCAAACATGGGTAGGAGTTGCTATTAAGGCCTACCTCGTGGCAATTCATGCAGTGAAGTGTAATTACTTCTCCACACTAATTGCATCTCTTTCTGCCTCTTCCTGGGGAAGGAGGAGATTAAGGTCTACCTGAAGGGGTGTGTTGAGGAATTTGTGGATTTTCTGGAAGACAAAATCACTCGACTTTGTTTCCAGTTAGATACCCACCTGGTTGCTAGTCTGGTGGAAGCCCCTGAGGCAGTTTCTTGCCCTCATATCAGGGAATAGTTTGACCCTGTCGCTCCTGAGGAAGTGGACAGGATCCTAGGGAGTATGCGCGCAAGCACCTGTGTTTTAGACCCATGTCCCTCCTGGCTTGTGAAAGCTTCCCAGGAGGTGACAGGTGGGTGGACTCTGGCGGTGATTAATGCTTTGCTACAGGAAGGGGTAGTGCCCCAGCACTTTAACGGGGCTTTTTTCTTAAGAAGCCATACTTGATTCCACCCTGTTGGTTAGTTTTCTACTTGTCTCCAATCTTCCCTTTTTGGGGAAGGTTGTTGAGAAGGTGGTTGTGTGGCAGCTCCAGAGGTTTATGGATGAAATGGATTATCTAGACCACTACTAGTCAGGATTCAGGCCTGGATATGGGACAGAAATGGCATGGGTTGTACTTTTGGATGATCTCTGGTGGGAGTGGGATGGAGATAGTGCATCCATCCTTGCTCTTCTTGATCTCTTGGTGGCTTTCGATACCATTGATGATGGTATTCTTCTGGACTGGCTTCGGGGGATGGGAGTGGGAGGTCCTATGCTACCCTGGTTCACGTCCTTCCTCTGTGGCTGCTCTCAGCCAGTGTTGATAGGGGAGAGATCCAGCCCTCGGCCACTGCTTTGTGGGGTCCCGCAAGGCTCGGTACTCTCTCTGCTCCTGTACAACATTTATATGAAGCCGTTGGGTGAGATCACCCATCACCATGTACTGAGATATCATCAATATGCTGATGATAGTCAGCTGTATGTCTCAGCCTGTGGTGAGTTAAGCGATGCAGTGTCCTCCCCTCTCACAATGCCTGGAGGCTGTTAGAGGCTGGATGGGGAGCAACGGGTTGAAACTGAACCCTCGCAAGACTGAGTGGCTCTGGATTTGGGGTTCTTTGGCCCATGGAGAATTGCCACCTTTGGTCTTGGATGGGGTGGCACTACCCCAAACATATCCTGTGCGTAATCTGGGGGTTCTCCTGGACTCGTGACTCCTACTTGAAGAGCAAGTGCCGGTCATGGCCAGGAGGGCCTTCGCGCAACTATGGGTTGGTTTTGTGCAGACTTTGGTGTGCACATGTATCACCTCTCCTGTGGGAGCTGCATTGGTTGCCAAATTGCTTCTGGGTACAATTCAAGGTGCTGGTTGTCACCTTAAAAGCCCTTCATGGCTTGGGACCAGGTTATCTGAGGGACCGTCTCTTGCCGGTCACACCTGCCTGACCCACTAGAGCGGGGAGGCAAGGAATGTTGCAGGTCCCATCCCCTAAGAAGATACACCTGGTGGGACCCAGAAGAAGGGCCTTCTCCATGGTGGCTCCCTCTGCCTGGAACATCATTCCCCCAGAGATTAGAATGGTCCCCACTCTAACACTCTTCCGGAAGGTGCTGAAGACCTGGTTTTGCCAGTGGGCCTGGGGAACCCAGAGCAGGATGGAGTCCATTGGATGGCTGGTGTGATGTTTTGACATTGTGGGGGGGGAGGG
>QLTV01002105.1:46952-61992 GCA_003457575.1 Thermophis baileyi
GTTCCTGCTGCTCTTTCTTTCCTAAGTCTGTGAGCCAACCATCTTCCTGGTTTATTAGCAAATTCGAAGTAGTTTTGTTTTGACATTTTAATTTTCCTGTCCAGTTCCTCTTGCGTTGTAAGATTAATTTTATTTTTGACTATGTTTAATTCCTCCAGTTTCTTAAAATCCTTTGGGTCAGTTTGCAAGGCTTTCTTTAATTTCTGAAGTTCAGTAGTTAACAAGTTTTGTTTATTTTTCCTCTCTTTATTACGTTTTGCAAGATATGCAATAGATAGCCCTCTAATATAAGACTTGGTTGTGTCCCATAGATTTTGTGTTGAGGTTTGTTCTTTGGTATTGACCTGGAAGAAGTAATTTAGTTCTTTTTCCATCATTTTCATGTAGTTCTTTTCTTTTACTAACCTTTGGTCTAATATCCATCTTATTTTCTTCTTCCTATTTGGCTCTTTCCATTTTATCCTTAATGGATTGTGGTCGGCCCAAGCATTTGGGTCTATTTCCAATTCAACCAAGTTGTTTATAAAATCAACCCAGGCCATATCAATCCTAGACCATGATTTTTGGGGGTAGGAGAAAAAGGTATATTGCCTACCATCTGGATTTAAGTATCGCCAATTATCTATCAAATTAAATTCTCTTTTCATTTCATCAAATGTCCCCGGGAGTAAGCCTCTTGATTTTTTCTTATTGGTACTTTTATAATCCTTTTTCCTGTCTACAACAGCATTGAAATCCCCTATTATCAATAAATTTTCCCACTGTATTTCATTTAAAGTTTTGTGTAGATTGGAATAAAAAGTAGATTGATTAGTATTTGGGGCATAGATTGCTGCTATCATTATTGTTCTGTATCCCGTGTTTATTTGGATTATCAATATTCTACCATCACTTTTTTCAGTGCCGTTGTAACTTTAAACGGTCACTAAATGAAGTCAAGGACTACCTAAATTCCATCTACTGCATAATGTTTAAAAGAGCCATGGTGAATGAATGGGCAAATTCTACTGAAACACACACACACACACACACACACACACAGTGCCCTGGAGTCATTATTGAGGAAAGTTATAAGATGGAGCAGAATTCCAAATTTTGTGAAAGCCTAAGATGACTTTCTTCGGGGGACACCTGACCCCATTCAATATAATAAGAGGATGCATTTCTCTCAAATAGAATAAGAATACACTTTTTCCAGGAAAGTGCTGCATCCAAAAATGCATGATTCCACAACCCACAAGCAAGATATAATACAGCTGATAAACTGTATAGAAGTGATAAACTGCAACCAACTGACTCAAATTTCTGAACTACCAATCCCACTGTGTCTGATGGTTGAAATACATGACTAATTGCACTGCTCCTTTGAAATGCCACTTTGAAATATATATTACAGTTTGTAAGTACCAGGAAATTTGAATCAATAAAAATGTGCTCACAGTGTTGCTTACTAAAGGGATTGTGTGGAGTCCATTTTAAAGGTGGAAATGGAAAATTAAAGATAAACACTAGAGGGGGATGAAAAAGAAAATTTCCCTCAATTTGAAGTGACTCTGACCTTTCCCACCCTTTAACATTTTGTATTAATCTGCTTAAGATGTTCTCATGTAGCAATTCACAGCTGGGGCAACCTGAATTACCTTGGTGTTGACGGTTGTGCTGCTGAGTAGGACAGATTTTAAAAAAAAATAAAACAAAACTTCAGATAGTCAAAAAGTCACTCATTTATTTGGAAAGCCACTTCAACAGTCATGCAGGGTCCTATGAAGTAAACAAAAATGTTTCTAACAGTCAGAAAATGAGAGTTTTCATATATCTGCAGGATTTCATAGAAATTGCGGCAATTGTCCTAAAGTTCCATTGATTAATCAGAAGTTGCAAATTAGCAAATAAGCTTAGAAAAGTAAACAAAAAGACTTGATGTATCTTTATACAATCTTGGCTGATCTATTCTGATAAATTATTTAAATTATTTATTTTGGTATTGTACAATAAATACAATGCATCTTGTAAAAGTGACAAAGGAAATCTTACTGTAGTATTGCATATTGCAATTAAATCTTTTCTGATAGTGAAGGGAGGAAGGACACCAATAGTAATAATTTGTCAAATGAATTTTTGGACTTCAGGACTGCATAGCACACAGAGTGCTGATATGCATGGATCAAAGGCCACATTATTTGGACCCTGACTGGGATTATCAACGTGGTATAAATGCAGTGGAGCTGGCTCACCCTGGCTCATGGGCTCATGGGAAACAATTGTTGCATTTTCTAGAATTTTGCAAGCTAATTAAGAGCAGAACTGAGCCACAACTGCTGGTGGCCAATCAGTTGTTCAGCAGCTAGCTGTGTGGCTACGTACAAGCAGGGACAATGGGCCTATTTATTTATGGATTGGTGGAAGAAGCAGGAGACACCCACCTGGCTAGCCAAATCAATCCGGGCAATCCATGAGATGACAGATGTTGCAATCAGATCACAGATGTGTGTGTGTGTGGGTGGGTGGGTGCATGTCTTGGATAACTTGGATGTGTATACTGTATAGATATGATTCTAAACATTATTTTGCTAGCATGCAAAATTAAGAATATTGTGTGATAGTTTGCACACACTACTAAATCTGCTTTCTTTAGTATTGGTTGTAGATTTTTCTGTCTTTGATTATATTCTTCCTTGATTGCTTGTGGTATAGGAAAATAGGAAAAATCTCTTAGGTGTCTTGGATAACTTGGATGTGTACACACACACGGAGAGAGAGAGAGAGAGAGAGAGAGAGAGAGAGAGAGAGAGAGAGAGAGAGAGAGAGAGAGAAGGGGAGGAACTACTCTAAAGAACCTGCATGCAGGAAGCATATATAGAAAAGAATGAATAGACAAATTGAATGAATTTAATTTTAGAGAGAGAGAGAGAGAGAGAGAGAGAGAGATATGCAAAAATTTAGGAAGTACCACAAGGAAGAATCAGTAAAGGTTATAATCAAAGTAAGGAAGAAAAAAATCTACAACCAATAGACAAAGAAAGGAGATTTAGTATTGTGTGCAAACTATCACACAATATTCTTAATTTTGCATGCTAGCAAAATAATGTTTAAAATCATTCAAAGCAGATTAAAATCCTGGAAGAAAAAAAGAGGATTTTAAAGCAGGCTTTAGATAAGCCTGAGAAAAAGATAGGTGATGCATGCTAGATAATTGAAAAGACCAAGCGATAGCAAAAATAAGTAAAGGCCAATTGGTTATAAAAAAAAAATGTGTTGACATTGTCAAGCTTGGAATGTACTTAGGAGAACTGAAATCCAGGAACATCTCATTGACCCCATGATAAATCCACATACTTGTCAATGGTCACACAGCCACAGTCTGGACAGAATATGACAAAGCAGGCTGGTTCCAAGTCAGCAAAGGAGTGAAATTGGGCTATATACTCCCTCCTTATCTATTCAACCTATATGCTGAATATATATTGAGGAAGGTTGTATAGGAGGATAGATAGATAGATAGATAGATAGATAGATAGATAGATAGATAGATAGATAGATAGATAGATAGATAGAGAGAGAGAGAGAGAGAGAGAGAGAGAGAGAGAGAGAGAGAGAGATAAACTGCATTATGAGGATGATGATACTACTCTAATAACTGAATATGGAAATGATCTTTAAACTCTAGTAGCAGAGGTAGGTTCCTCCCGGTTCTGACCGGTTCGCCCGAACCAGTAGCAAGCCACTAGTGATGTCACGGAGCCGGTTCGGTCAGTGCCGGTCCGTGGACGCTGCCATCTTTTTTTTGGGAATTTTTTTTTTTTTAAAAATTCTTCTGCGCATGCGCAGAAGCTGAGTTTCCGGCACTGCGCATGCGTTGCCATCTTGTTTTTTGCTTTTTGGGGGGGGGGGGGATTTTTTTTGGATTTTTCGGTACTGCGTAGCCACGCGGCGCAGGAGGAAGCGAACCGGCAGCGAGGTAAGTTAGAACACACTCCTGCCTAGTAGTGAAACAGCAGAGTGAAAAGAAATGGAACTAGGATTAAATAATAGTAACAATGGCAATAAGTATAACAACTACGGTAGTCTTACAATTCATAGTGAAGATAATGAAGTAATGGATAGCTTCTATCTGTTGAAAATCAGTAGTAGATGGACCAACAGTTAAATGTACCACAGACTAGCATTTGGTAGAAAAGCCATGAAGGCCTTGGAAAAATTCAGGATTCAGACATATCAAAGGTAACCTGTCCTTTCCGTCTATCCATCTTTCATATCCGTCTATATCTACTATATCTATCCTTTTTAGTATCCAGATTGTGTTATTTATTGCTAATTTGCTTTTTTTTCCTGCCTTTTTTTCTTATTGAACTTTTTTTAAAAGAAAAAGAAAAATTGATCTTTTTCCATGTAGTGACAGGAGGTGGAGGGAGTCATGTTCCAGTTTACATTCTTCATTAGGAAAAATGCTGAATAAGTGAAAGTGTGCAATACTACCCTAGCATTTAAAACCATTTTAAAACCAATTTAGTTCCTATTTTCATTGAAAGCAATCTTGGATATTGATTCTTGAAAATCTTCTGTACTTTCAGTATCTTGGATAATCAGACATTCATTAGATCAGATTTGTTAATTTCATTTTTTTTAAACTGTATTTTCAGCCAAAGTAATAAGGAAATTTTATGAACATTAAAAAAATTCAGAACTTTGATATTTCTGTAGTTCAATGCACAAGACATTTATATCTATAGTTTACAAATCCCTGATTCTAGCTTCAATAAATACCCAATTAATTAAATTTAGCATTACTTTGTATGTAAACATTGTAAAATACAAAATATGCTTGTTTTTGTCAGTGATGAACAAATTATATCAAAGTTAAATTAAGATTAACATTAAATGTCCATAATAAATGGCACTGGGGGGGGGAGGAAGAAAAGTTAGAGTTTTCAGGGGATTAACAACATCCAGATTTACTGCAAGTATTTATTTATTTTCAAATACCTTTATGTCCCTTTAACCAAGCAAAATTAATGTAAATAA
This sequence comes from Thermophis baileyi, assembly GCA_003457575.1. Lineage (NCBI taxonomy): Eukaryota > Metazoa > Chordata > Lepidosauria > Squamata > Dipsadidae > Thermophis > Thermophis baileyi. The sequence continues at coordinate 51,975 of QLTV01002105.1, forward strand.
TATTATATATATCAATGAAATAATAATTAAACTATCAATAATCTATAAATGTAATATTTATATTATAAAATAAGCTTGGCAATCATCAAATGTCTGTTTGCTTTAATACCATAGAATTAATCTACACAATTGTGCTTATTCTAGTTCCTACTTCAGAGTTGAGTGACAAAGGAGCAAGAAGGACAAGGCGTTTTATCCACATACATAAGCTAGAAGCCAGACACCCACAATGTGGAATAAATTTCCAAAGGAGTTGGAAGTAACAACTAGCTGTTGAAAGTAACAACAAAAACAACTTGAAAACTAACTTACTTCCTGTGGCATAACTTTGTATGATCCACAGGTCACTTTTCCATAGATATGAAGTACGAAAGAAGGTTTTACACCTGTTGGAGGGGGTGGGAGGGGGATGTTCCTCTAGGCTAGCTACTGACATACACATGGCTTCCATTCTTCACAAGTGCTGAGGAAATATGGCAGGCCTGGGGATAGGATGTGTTTAGGATATTATTTTTATGGTTTTGTCCAGGTGTGAAGCCTCAAAATCCTATATACTGTATGCATACATACACACACACATACATATATACAAATGATACATGTTGATCTTCCACGAGCAAGAACTGCATGTCTCTGTGTACATACATACATACATATATAGATACACATTCACATTCATATAAACATACCAGGTTATAACACTCTGATAATATGCTTTAATTGGCAGAAAGCTAAAGCAGCATGAAATTGGCTTTCCTGATTATCAATCCTGTCCTGTATAAGGCATTTTTGACTTGATTTTCAGTCATAGTCAGTCACCTGATTTCATACCAAACTAGATGACAAAGGCTAGCAGATTTTACATATCTTAAGGTTCTCCTTCTACTAGAAAAAGCAGAATGGGACAATTGAATGTGGCCGCCTTACCACGCCCATTTCATCCTGGCCTCCCTGCTGCAATTGACGCACTGTGGGCATTCATCCTCAGCTGACCCTCAGCCAGAGCTCCTCTCCCACTGGTCCACTGGCAGTCCTCTCCCACCCTCTCATTCCCAGCAATTCACAAAGGGACACTTGTGCCTGGCCAATTGAATGTTCAGGACAATTAACCACACATCCTGGCATCCACATGCCAATGGGCAGGCCTTTGCCTCCCCATTGGATGAGGCAGGCAAAGGGTGCCAGATAGGGCAGGCAGCAGCCTCCGGCACTGGGGAGGCAGGGGGTACAGCAGTTGCTGTGCCGGGCAACTGGACTGCAGCACCTTCGTCAGAGCAGCAGGGCCACACAGAGTGGCACGTGAACAAGGAGAGGAGGAAAAAAGTGGCCCATGAGGGAGGCAGTCGAGGGCAGGGCCTTCTCCTTCCCAGCCTTTCAAAAGGTGTCCCTCCAGCTGGCTGGCATTAGTGCCAAACTTCCGCCAATGCCACTGCTTGTTGCATCCTGCCTGGCCCTACTCTGTACCTGCCTGGCCCTACTCTGTACCCAGTGCCTCTCCCTTTTTAAAAATCATCATTATCATCTACATTGATCTGATAATGACAAGTTTAATGACAAGCTGATTTGCCTTCGCTGCATGGCCAGATTGGATGGACCAGGGCTGCCCAAGCAACCCCAGATCAGGACCACTTGATCGGCTCACCGGATCGCTTCACTGGAGCAACACATCCACTTTCCACACCAAAAATCCCCACCTTTGAATTTTGCCTGCCCTGAATTGGCACTAGCGCCCAAAAAGGAGAGGGGGTAGAGGATTCCCTGAGGGTTCATCTGTGGGGGGAGGGGTGAAGAAGCACCGAAAGCTCTGCTCTCCACTCCAAAAAAAAAAAAAAAGGAAACTGGAGCAGTACAGGTGCAGAGAAGGGAAGAATCAGGGTCCTGTACCCCCATGAGCAATGCCCAACCTGAACAATCCATCAGTTAAGGGAAGGGAGTGCAGCCTAATCAATAGTGCATATTAACTTTCTATCAAAGCAGAGTTACTAATTAAATGCCCCTGTGCATACACACAAACTCTAATTCCTGCATCTTTCAATATCTACATGACATCCTTCCTTGTACACTGAGGTATTCATTTTCTCTTTCTCCAAACTTGAAGGCCTCCATGCATCTATATTATACCCCCCACCCTCCAAGTCTATAGAGTTGAAATTGACTACAGCTTCTCTTGCACTACTTCAAAGTAATTCTGGCCAGAGTGAAAGGCTTGGTGCTTGGACAATGTTCATATTGGCTTATGCTTTCTATGGCGATTGGCAAGCCATGGTTTTCCCATTTGAACATGGCTTAAACAAAAGACACTTATTGACATAGAATTAGCTATCTTCAAAGCTTTCCTCTCTTGTCAGCAGGGGAGAAGCACTGGCTTGCTTGCTCAGTTGCACACAAACTGACGTTTAAATCAGCCACAATCCACTTTGTCTTAGGCCAATGGGAGAGGAGAAGAAATGGCATGGGGAGGGGAAAATGAGCCTCATACCTGTTGCTAGGTCCAGAATTGGTTTTGTTTTTGTTTGGTGGGCCTTCCTTCTGCAAAATTTATGCCTTCAGTAGTGAGGGGGAGAGAGAGAAGGGGGGGAAAAGAGATTTTCCCTATTTTCCTAATTATAAAAACTTCTGGTACTAGAAGGTGAAGTTAGTTCAACATTCTGATCCTTATTAAATCAGAAGGCTGCAGAAATTTAGGAAATACCACAAGCAGTAAAGTAGGCGCACTGGTGGGAAGGCCAAACTTTCTTGTTTCTGCCTGAAGGGTTAGCCACCTGTGTGTATTTTAGAGAATTGCATAGGGGCAGTTGTGTGTGTATATCTAGATACATATTGATTAGAATCACAAAGGATCTTTTAGGATATGATTATTGTACTGATTTGGTTACACCTCTTAGGTTCAAATGCACAAACTTTGTGATGCCAAGGGGCCCTTCAGAGTCTTTGGATGGGTGTCAGAGCTCATATTCCCCAAAATCAGTGGGGCCATGGTAAAAAAAAAAGGCATCAAGGTTCAAGCCTTGGCCTCCTTCTCTCCTCTGTCTCCTCCATAACAAACAGCCCTGAAAAACTTCAGAGGCAGACAGAAAGGAATCTCCCTCCTGCTCATGACTGGTGCTATTCCACTCCCTCAGAGGTGGAGTATAATCAATAAGGAGGGCAGCTCAGCAGTTGAATCTCAGTGTGGATGTGCAGGTAGGGATGAGAATAAAGGGGGCAAGCATGGAACCAGCCCAACTGAAGGGGGACATTGGGGATGGAAGCAGAGTGAGGAGCAAACTTAAAAAAATATTCCTAATCATAGGAGTAGCCTTCATCTTCTTCTATGCTGGGCAGGGCCAAGAAGGCCGGGGAGCTCCAGGAGGAGAGGGTCAGAGTGCCACTCTGTGTGGATCGCCACAGCAACTGCCTCTCCCCTGCCTCCCTGGCACTCAAGCTGTCTGACCCACCAAGCACCCTCTCTGTGCACCGCATCCAATGGGAAGGCAGGGGCTCACCCCTCAGCATGCAGATTGTCTGCCATGTAGCCAATTGACTGGGGACAAGTGTCCCTCCACAAATTTCCAGAGATGAAGAGGTGGAAGAGGAGCGTCAGCAGACCAGTGATGGAGGAGGAATGCCAGCGGAGTGCCAACCTAAGACGGGTCAGCTGTGGTGGGGGTCCAGGGTGAAGTGGGCATGGTAAGGTGGTGCATTCAATTGTCCTAGACCTGGGAAGAGTGGTAGGATAAGCAGGAAAATATTATTTTAATGCCAGGATAGCTAAGGATAAGTGAAAACTATCTTATGATTTAGACAACTTATGGTTTAGACAGCATCATGAGGACAGTATCATGAGGACAGGTCAGGGGGTGGGGGAAGTACAAAGAATATTAATGTTATGGTTAGGTGCAAGCATAGCCTATGGCTTGAAGGATTAATTATGGCAGGGAAGCTCAAGGCAGCCCTCTGCTGAAGGGGGCAGATGACATGACAAGTCAGACCAGACACCTTCTGGTGAAGAATACTGAAGGAATCAGTAATATAATATCTAGAGTAAATCGAGCTGGTTGAGGATTTCTTGTTATGATAATAAAAAGGTTAGGACTGCAACATTTTAACCTCAGCTGAAATCGTAGCCAGAGATTCCAATTCTGGAAGAACTCTCCGGGTCTTCACCTCATTGCACAGTATAGAATTTCTAAGAGGCTGGTGAAATGCCAGCTGTCTTGGGAATTCTGCTCGTGTGCATCTTGATTACAGCTTTCACTACTCTTCTCCAGAGAATTAGAGGACATAAAGATTTAAACAATTTAGGGCTTGATTTCCTGGCTGGTTGTCCTCCTGTAGAAAGAAGTGCAATTACAGAGATTATTGGCAGAAGTATTGCAAATGGTACTATGCTCCAAAACATTTTAATAGGTAATTTCTGTAAGAAAACCAATGACTAGATTGCTCTCCTCCCCTCCCCATCCCCCGCCCAGGCTCTTGAGGGGAGGGTGGCACTATTTTGGGGGTATTTGCAGTTGACTCTCTTCACTGAATAAAGCCTAAATTGATTTATGATTTGTGGGGATTATTTGGGATTTCTGATTTGAAATGCTTTCAGTGATGAAATTTTGTTTTTAGTTTAATTTTTTATATTTTATTACACACCAATTTGAAATCTTTTTCATATCTGGAAATTCATATATAAATTGATTTTTTCTTAGTCTGTTAAGTCAAATTTTCTGCTTGAGACAGAAGGGTCAATTATCTTAAATAGCGTACATGACATCTACAATTCTTACTTGGTATGGAAAAGGTAATTATTGTTTAACACAATACTCAAGCCATTTTCATAGCTTTATAAGAGTTTAAGCAAACAAATGTATTATATGTGTCTGAGTCCCAGTAGAGAGTACAACTGGTGTCATATTCTGTCATGGATCCATTAGCAGCATAATATCTTCTAACTACCAACCACGCTAATGGTTTCAATTAGGATACTTGCAAAGAGAGGAGGAGAGAGGGAAGGGGAGGGGGATAGAAAGTGATCCACTGTTATTCATTAAAAGAACTACTGTCAGCACAAAGAAAGAAGCAGCCTACATCTAACAAACCCCTACTGCCCAATCTAACCTATCCCGATGCAGCCCCATTACAACTGAGCAATTGATTTCTCCCCCTAGATGAAAACATGCAGACTCACAGCCTCCCCCTCAAAGAAAACTTGCAGACAGCTAGAAAAGAGACATCATTAAATATCCCTTAAAAAGTCCCATCATCAAACACACCTGTGATAAACAGAAAAACACCCCAGACCCCCCCCCCAAACGAAGGCGAGTGTGATAAGAGACTCTATTCTTAGAGGAACATTTGCAGCCATCTGCAGACTGGACATTTAATCTAGGGAGATACGTTGTCTCCCTGGAGTAAAAATCAAAATATGTGGCTGAGAACCTCACTAATAATTAGGCCCACAGATCACTACCCTTTTCTCCTCCTTCACATAGGGATGAACAAGAATTACAATATTGAGAGATTATGAGCAATTAGGCAAAAAAAAGTTAAGGAGCTAGGAGAACAAGTAATGTTCTCATTAGTACTTCCAATGAAAGGTCAACACCAATTGAGGGAGAAAAGAATTTTAGAAATAAACCATTGGCTAAAGAGTTGGTGTCACCAAGATAATTTTTGTTTCCTGGACCATGGACTGCATTACCTACATGAAGGACTCTTGGCAAGGGATGGGCTAAACCTCACAAAAACAGGGAAAAATGTACTCGGAAAATGACTGCTCAACTCATCAGAAGGGTTTTAAACTAAAACTGAGGGTGGTTGTTAACAATCTTTAAATCTTTAGAACACAAAACCAATCACAAGAAAACAAATCAAACAAAGAGGCAGGGAGTGATGAGAAAAAAGAAAAACTCAAACACCAAGTAGGACATGCAGGAAACATATCCATGGACAGGCATAAAAGTTTCAAATACTTATATACTAATGCTCAAAGTTTGGGGAACAAATAGGGTGAACTAGAAGCAATAGTTTATACCATTTCAGAAAAGTGGCTGTCTAGTGTCTTCTTAAAGAATTCCAGTGATAAAGCACCCACAATTTCTGAAGGCAATTGGTTAATTGTTCCACTGCCAGATTGCTTCTCTCTGTGATTAGTTTCCATCATTGTTTCTTGTCTTTCCTTTGGTGCTTTGGAAAATAGATTGACCCTATCTTTTTTGTGGCAGCTCCTCAAATAAGGGTATACTGCTGTCATGTCACCCCTAGTCCTTCTTTTCTCTAGACTGGCCATATGCAATTCCTGCAACCGTTCTTCATATGTTTTTGTCTCCAGGCCCTTAATCATCTTAGTTGCTTTTATTTGCACTTTTTCCAAAGTCTCAACATCGTTTTTGTAATGTGGTGACAAAAACTGGATGTAGCATTCCAGGTATGATCTTACTAAAGTTTTATAAAGCAATACGAATATTTCACATGATTTTGATTCTATGTCTCGGTTTATGCAACCAAGGATTGTATTAGCTTTTTTGGCGGTGGCTGCACATTGCTGGCTCATATTTAAGTGATCATCTACTAGAACTCCAAGGTTATTATAAATGATACAATAACTAGGATTCCAATATATTATAAATGAATTTGGTACAGCATGTAGAATGCCTGTATGTGTCCTCAGAATGCCTGTATGTATCTTCCTAAGGCAATAAATATATGTCATTGTGTTACTAAGGAAATAAATGTATGAAAACTAAATATTATATTGAACAGGCATTTATGAAATATATAAGCAAATTCTAGACTCATGGAGGAAAATAGGGATATATCATTCTAAGTCTCCCTGATAAGATATAGTGTACATCTGAAATAAATTGGCAATTTTCTTAGATAAGCACAAGGACACTATGATGCAGAACTCCACAATGAATGGAGTTGGACTGTAGCTGGAAAAATGCATGTAAACTCAACAAGAAATGTGCACTAGTGCACTGGTGACTATAGAATTGTTCAGCCCAATTTACATATTGCTCTAGAAGGAGGGAGTAAAAATCTCTCAAACTTGAATACTAGTCTACTAAAGCTTCAGTAAAGAAATTTCTAGCAATTTTTTCTATCTGGTTGGATGCAACAACAAAAAACCTAGGATACTTCAGCTGATTAGCAAGCATCTACCCCATCTATGAGTTAACTACAACCACCATTCCATATATAGGATATGGGTGGGGGGAAATTCAGGCCAAATCCTTGGGCATTGAGATTACTTAAACCCTAGCACCAAGCATCACGAGCTGGATTATAAATTTTTACGGAGAAGGATGGAAGAAGGATGGAAGAAATCTCTTCTTCTTCAACACAGGGAGTATAAATAGGCTTGTGAATCAATAGAAATTCAGTCTGTTTGATTAACCTCATGAATGTGGCAGGATTCCAGCCCATTGCTTTAATAAAAAATAAAAACCCTATAATTCTCCCTAACACAGGCACCTTTTATATACACCATCCTCTTATGCATAGAATTGCTAATGGGAACTCCTCCAGAATATAATTTTCTGAACTTCAAATTGTTTATTTATTATGTATATCTCCTCAGCTGCATACTTTTTATATGCTACATGCATAGGCAACCTAGGGAGTTGTCTTTATCTACTTCATGTTTTGGCGGGGGTGGGGACGGCGAGATGCATTCTGCGTACAAGTCCTGTACTCCAACATAAATAAAGTTTATTTTATTTTATTTTTTTATTTTGTCAAGTGTGTATATGATTACAGACAAAGTATAAACATGATTGTGAATATATGAGCATGGTTACGAGTACATGATATTTTACGAATACATGGGGACATTAGGACAGGGACGGTAGGCACGCTGGTGTTGGGAGTTCAACCATCCTTAGAGGCCCATGTGCAGCTTTCATTGATGTCAGTGGAGCTTGCTCATAGCAGTTCCTAAGTTGGCAAGCAAGGGGAGCAGAGGTGTAACAATCTCTCTCTTCATCAATGACCAAAAATAATCTCTTCAAAAGCCTAAAAAAAAAAAACTTAAAGAAGCACAGAATTGCACCCATAGGAAAATGAAGGAATAGAGAAAAGAATGAATTTGGAGAGAAGAGAAAACTTCATGGAAAACAAAGTTTTACTTGGATGCAAAGTTTATTCTAGAGTAGTGTGGTGTCAGCACTCTGTTCTCTTTGTTATGCTAAAGAGAGAGGAGACAAATCACAGTCATTACTTTCAAATATATGATTGCAAAATGATTTAGGTGCAAATCTGTTTGCAAGGGTGTTTTTTTTCTTTTTTCCACACACAAATAGAAATAGAATAATAGAGTTGGAAGGGACCTTGGAGGTCTTCTAGTCCAACCCCCTGCTTAGGCAGGAAACCCTACACCACTTCAGACAAATGGTTATCCAATCTCTTCTTAAAAACTTCCAGTGTTGGAGCACTCACAATTTCTGGAGGCAAGCTGTTCCACTGATTAATTGTTCTAACTGTCAGGAAATTTCTCCTTAGTTCTAAGTTGCTTCTCTCCTTGATTAGTTTCCACCCATTGCTTCTTGTCCTACCCTCAGGTGCTTTGGAGAATAGCTTAACTCCCTCTTCTTTGTGGCAGCCCCTGAGATATTGGAACACTGTGAGGCATTACCAAGGCATTATAAAGTGGTATTAACACTTGACATGATCTTGATTCTATCCCTCTGTTTATGCAGGCTAGAACTGTGTTGGCTTTTTTGGCAGCTGCAGCACACTGCTGGCTCGTATTTAAATGGTAGTCCACTAGGACTCCAAGATCCCTCTCACAGTTACTACTATTGAGCAGGGGACCACATATCCTGTACCTGTGCATTTTGTTTTTCTTGCCTAAATGTAGAACCTTACTTTTTTTACCATTGAACTTCATTTTGTTAGATAGTGCTCAATGTTCAAGTCTACATCAGAGGTGGGTTCCTACCGGTTCTAACCTGTTCTTTAGAACCATTAGTAACTCAGCAATGACATCACGGAGCCGGTTCTGTCAGTGTCTTCGTGAGTGCCGCCATGTTGGATTTTGCTTCTGTGCATGCGCAGAAGCTAATTTTTTATTGCTGCTGGCGCATGTGCACACGCGCACACAGCACGACCCTGAGTGAACTGGCAGCAAAAGGATTCAGAACCCACCCCTGGTCAAGATCCTTCTGTATTTTAAGCCTATCTTCTGGAGTGTTGGCTACTCCTGCAAGCTTGGTGTCATCTGCAAATTTGATGAGTTCCCCATCTATCCCCTCGTTGCTATATAAATGCAACAAATAAATGCTGCATATTTGTAAGGATTTATAAGGATTATAATCTCTCAACTGTGTTTTATACCTTATATGAACTAAATAATCCTGAGTGAACTGAATATGAATTTTATATATATTGGAACGATCCTGAGAAAACTGAATGATCATTTATTCAAATTTTTGTTGACTTTCTGGCTGTTACAAAGAAGGCTGTTTACATAACTACAAAGCAAGACTGCAAATTTATGAGGATTATAAACTAATTTACGAGGATTGTAAAACTGTGCCCTAAATGACAATAAGACACTGCAGGCTCTATTCATCTGCAATTATCACTCTACTTTATTCTGTGGATTACAAATTATAAAGACTTCAACATTTTTAAAGAAAAGAACCTCTTCAGTATTATTTAAAAACTACTATTACTCTATCATTATTTACACTAACTACAAGCTGATCTTTAATTTTTTACTTTCAGCTGAGATACTATTTTTTTTCTTTTCAGCTGAGATTTTATTTTTCTTTCTTTCTCTCATTTTTAATATATCTGTGGATTACAAACTATATCTAGAGGGCAACCTTACTGGCGTTTAAGTTATATTTCAATATTAACCACAGGAGGGACCAAAAGGGAATCTTAGAACTGACAATGAGAACAATTAACCAGTGGAACTGTTTCTTTCCAAAGTTGTGGGTACTCCATTAATGGAGCTTTTTAAAAGAAGATTAGACAGCCATTTCTCCAGAATGGTATAGAGCAGTGATGGCGAACCTTTTTTTGCTTGGGTGCCAAAAGG